>JAWQFJ010001530.1:153918-173918 GCA_034096865.1 Theodoxus fluviatilis | reverse complement strand
ATCCGCGCGTGGGTCGGTTGTAAGAGATGACCCA
The DNA here is from genome assembly GCA_034096865.1 of Theodoxus fluviatilis. Lineage (NCBI taxonomy): Eukaryota > Metazoa > Mollusca > Gastropoda > Cycloneritida > Neritidae > Theodoxus > Theodoxus fluviatilis. The sequence goes on along the minus strand of JAWQFJ010001530.1, from coordinate 173,884 downwards.
CCGCTTCTCTCTACGCGAATTCTAATAGGCGAATAATTCAGAAATTATACAAGCTCTACCCTGCAAAGATTCGGCCCTATACTTTAGTAACAACCCACGTTTTAGACGTGGTCAGCACAGGCTCGTCTCAGCGAGAAACCGTGGAAACTGTCTGACCAAGTCCAGTCCGGGCATTGAGTAGCGCGCCTGGGTGACCTGAGATGACGTCTGACAGGTCGCAGAACCCATTTCAAGATTGGTTAGTAACAAGCGGCGCCTCTCCGTGACCCGAGGTCGGCTCAGACAACCCTTGCCAGTGCGTGACTCCGTTCTGCAGGGGGACGTATTGATGAGAAATAACTACCAATAGGGAAAGTGTGACTTCACTTGCTCTTGCTCCAGCCAACTCTAATGCTTGTGTCCTGGGTCTGCCCATGCTCCAGCCAACTCTAATGCTTGCGTCCTTTGTCTGCCCATGCTCCAGCCATTTCTAATGCTTGTGTCCTGGGTCTGCCCATGCTCCAGCCAACTCTAATGCTTGCGTCCTTTGTCTGCCCATGCTCCAGCTAACTCTAATGCTTGTGTCCTGGGTCTGTCCATGCTCCAGCTAACTCTAATGCTTGTGTCCTGGGTCTGTCCAAGCTCCAGCTAACTCTAATGCTTGTGTCCTGGGTCTGTCCATGCTCCAGCCAACTCTAATGCTTGTGTCCTGGGTCTGTCCATGCTCCAGCCAACTCTAATGCTTGTGTCCTGGGTCTGTCCATGCTCCAGCCAACTCTAATGCTTGTGTCCTGGGTCTGCCCATGCTCCAACCAACTCTAATGCTTGTGTCCTGGGTCTGTCCATGCTCCAGCTAACTCTAATGCTTGTGTCCTGGGTCTGTCCATGCTCCAGCTAACTCTAATGCTTGTGTCCTGCGTCTGCCCATGCTCCAACCAACTCTAATGCTTGTGTCCTGCGTCTGCCCATGCTCCAGCCAACTCTAATGCTTGCGTCCTTTGTCTGCCCATGCTCCAGCCAACTCTAATGCTTGTGTCCTGGGTCTGTCCATGCTCCAGCCAACTCTAATGCTTGTGTCCTGGGTCTGCCCATGCTCCAACCAACTCTAATGCTTGTGTCCTGGGTCTGCCCATGCTCCAGCCAACTCTAATGCTTGTGTTCTGCGTCTGCCCATGCTCCAGCCAACTCCAATGCTTGTGTCCTGGGTCTGCCCATGCTCCAGCCAACTCCAATGCTTGTGTCCTGGGTCTGCCCATGCTCCAGCCAACTCCAATGCTTGTGTCCTGGGTCTGCCCATGCTCCAGCCAACTCTAATGCTTGTGTCCTGGGTCTGCCCATGCTCCAGCCAACTCTAATGCTTGTGTCCTGGGTCTGCCCATGCTCCAGCTAACTCTAATGCTTGTGTCCTGGGTCTGCCCATGCTCCAGCTAACTCTAATGCTTGTGTCCTGGGTCTGCCCATGCTCCAGCCAACTCTAATGCTTGTGTCCTGGGTCTGCCCATGCTCCAGCCAACTCCAATGCTTGTGTCCTGGGTCTGCCCATGCTCCAGCCAACTCTAATGCTTGTGTCCTGCGTCTGCCCATGCTCCAGCCAACTCCAATGCTTGTGTCCTGGGTCTGCCCATGCTCCAGCCATTTCTAATGCTTGTGTCCTGGGTCTGCCCATGCTCCAGCCAACTCTAATGCTTGTGTCCTGGGTCTGCCCATGCTCCAGCCAACTCTAATGCTTGTGTCCTGGGTCTGCCCATGCTCCAGCCAACTCTAATGCTTGTGTCCTGGGTCTGCCCATGCTCCAGCCAACTCCAATGCTTGTGTCCTGGGTCTGCCCATGCTCCAGCCAACTCCAATGCTTGTGTCCTGGGTCTGCCCATGCTCCAACCAACTCTAATGCTTGTGTCCTGGGTCTGCCCATGCTCCAACCAACTCTAATGCTTGTGTCCTGGGTCTGCCCATGCTCCAGCCAACTCCAATGCTTGTGTCCTGGGTCTGCCCATGCTCCAGCCAACTCCAATGCTTGTGTCCTGGGTCTGCCCAATCGATTCGTTAGAGGTGAATACCTAGGGAAATCATACTTTGACTTGCTCTTATTCTAACCACCTTTTCATGCTTTTTCGTGATCAATGGTATTGAATAGTCTATATAGGTTGACCGGCCGTAAAACTCCAGCCAGCCAGCCAGCCATCCGTCCATTCACAGCCTTAATTTCCTCATTCAAAAGAATCTTTAAGTGATCTGTTTGATCACAATGCACTCCAACGGTTCATAAAACAGCGCACAAAGAACATTAAAAAGATTACAATAAATTTTATTGTAAACTAATTGACGAGGAAGTACAGTGACGATTCCTTGTATAGCGTTGGACGTACAAAAGGTAGAAAACATATATGTATATCGTAGTCGCGCACGTGCGACTTAACGAACAACAGTTGATATGGCTGAACGGTCCTGCAAAAACTTTTATATGTACACTATGCAACATACGTGAAATCTCTCCCTGGCATCTTTGGACAAGGTCAAACTCATATTGGCGATAGAGACAGAGGACACTGTTAACAACATATTAAAATGGATAGGTTTTTGCGTGAATTTTTGAAAAAGCACAGTACATGCATAAACTAGATCAAAATGCTAAATCTGCATGAACAAACTGCCATGACTACTGGAAACAACGGGAAAGATGAGTAAACAGTCTCGAAGGATCATATTCACACCAGTCGCGTCAGATGCTACGCTGGAATGTGCGTGGACCCGTCACCTTTTCAGCTTACAAAACCGGCCTTCACCAGCTGAGCGCGAGCGCACCACCTCTTTTCAAGGTCGATAATCCTGTATTGGAACAGCACTAGATAAGAATGCATCTTGGAGAAAACCATTAACAGCGAAACCACGTAGCTCACAGAGAGCAAAGGTGGTTGTTTACATGGGTATCCATCAGCACAGATTGAGTTTAAGCCCATATATTCATGACCGTGCGTGAGAAACAAGGTTATAGTGCGGTCTTCGATAAAATTGATGAGTAAAGTTCTCAGCGCACTCGGTCAGGTATACATTTCCCGTATATTTAAGACTGTTTAAAAAACAGGATATTTCCTTTGTAAACATGCCGAGTTTTTTCTTCTTCTTCTTTTGGAACATGCATAAATAAATAAACAACTTTGTGGTTGGAACATCTCATTTTGTCAGTTTTCTAACTTTAGCCTTGTTTTTTCATGCATGTTAACATTTGGTACATTTTGAGATTTTGATACAACCATTAAGGTCTTTCATTTTCCTTTACAATTACATTTAGCACATGGCTATATCACATTCTGTTAGGGTGTTATGTGCTGTCGAAACAGACGAGTGGTTAAACCTGACTTTTTCCAGCTTGAGCGTTGAAGAATAAGGGTAATGCGTGACCTTGATTGGTTTGTCTAGTTGCACAACTGTAAAAGAGTTCCCTTTTTTACCTGACTGAAAGTCTTCATTCCAAAAAAAAAACTGCGCAGGCACCTAGATTGATGACCTTAATCTTCACAGGAGCTATGATCTGCATATGGCGCACTTTGACCCCCACTTCGCTCTCTGCTCTGTATTACAAAACCAGCAAGCGTTAAAACACGACTCAGTCCATGATGGAGGACAACGAACGCAAGATTGATCACAAGTGTTTACTGATTTCTCTTCATGCAAATCCCCCTGATGTCTTGCACGCCCACACCAGGCATGCATGGAAAAATGTCAGAGTAACAAAGAACTAGACTATTCCTCGAAAGTCTGGCAATACGCAGGCTTCGGCCGACGAGGCCTTCTCAACTAGGGTCCGCCATTTCAACAACGGCCAGAGAGAACATAGAACGAAGACGTATGAGTTTGACCCAGCCACGACGCCAGTGAGTGGAGTCCAGTCCAAGGGACCGACTCCTCGAGTCCTTTTACTTAAAGTCCAGCCCGTCAAGGATGTGGGTGAAAGAGCCGAGACCAGAGAAGATGTCCGGGCTGGCCTGGCCCTGAGATGACCCCAGGATGTTGGCTGCTCCCGTTCGCTGCTGGGCCCAGGGGACAACGGGCATGAAAGGGTTGAGGGCGGCGTAGGGGTTCATGTTGGCGAATGGGTGCATGGCGTTGAATGGCGCCATGGACATGGGGCCGAAGGGGCTGAACATGTACCCGAAGGCGGCGTTGCTCATCATCCCTGGCAATCCCTGGCCGTACGCTGTGAAAGGGTAAGAGGCAGAGTAAAGTGTGTGTAGCGGCTTCTTTGGTTCTCGTCGCAATGAGCCTCTCTTTCACGAGTTCGTCCTACAGAGCTAAATGATAATACATGGCAATTATCATGTAACTAGGTGATTCCTCCCCAGAACTATTTTCTGGTTGCTTAATTCATTACTGCGCCGCTGCTTTGTTGCCAGCAAATAGGCTGCTTCCTATTCGGGGCAGCGAGTTTTTACATTTTAATTTTCTCTTCTTTTTTTTTCATCTTACGCACGCACGATCTGCTTGCTGCTTCGTCACGCCTTAGCTTCCCCTCAGACTCTGCATTAATGCCAGACAGCGGTCAACTAAATAGATAAACAGATAAGACGGCGGTCAGTCAGGTACTGGGTGAGTGTAAGAGTGAAAGAGTACGAGAGAGCCCGAGAAACAGCCCGACAGACAGATCCACAGACACACATACAGACACAGACACATAGACAGACACACAGACAGACGGACTGACGGACGGACGGACTGACGGACGGACGGACAGACACACATGCAGACAGACACACAGGCAGACAGACAGACAGACACACACACACACACACACACACACACACACACACACACACACACACACACACACACACACACACACACACACACACAAGCAGACAGACAGACAGACAGACATACAGACAGACAGACTCGGACAAACAAGCAGACAGACACGGACAAACAGACAGACATGGACAAACAAGCAGACAGACACGGACAGACAGACAGACACACACACAGACAGACGAACACACGCTACTGACTTCGCCCGCCCGGGGAGTTATGCCAAAGATCCGGCCGCGTTAAAGCATGAAAAAATATTAATTAGATTAAAAACTAATCGAAAATAGTCATATTAGACTGTTTTAACGTATACGTTCTGCACAAAACCCACAGAAGATAAGTAAACAAACCTCACCGTATGTACATAGGTGGCTAGCAGACGAATAATCTTTGTCTCCACTGACAGAGCAATGTTTGAACGGACTATAGGTTCATGGATATGCGCAGAACGATCAATTTCGATGAACCGAATATTTCGATTTCACAACGCCTGCTACAAAAAACAAAGCCAAAACACCCCCATTATTGCAGAAAATCATTTATTACACATTACACCGTAAATTTATTCACAAACATGATCGGAACGCATCAGAAACGCGTCGACAAGCAAGCACTTTTACATGTCTCTAAGCGGTGTGATTACTTCCCCATATTCCTTCCCGCTTGGGGGCGCAAGTGTCTCGATCCTCACAACAATGAGCTAATGAGCTATCTTTGTGTAACCTATAATCTTTGGCTTAGCTGAAGGACGCATCTGAGACCCGCGCAGCTCCGAAAGCCGAAGCCACTAGCCGCGAGCCATGCGTGTCAAACGCGCTCACAGAGAACAGCAAGACCAACATCCTTCGAGCCGCAAAGCAGAATGTCGGTCATGGGAAAACTTGGGGAAAGCATACTTTTCGCCTGCCGAGCTTCATTGGTCAGAAATAAAAGCGCAAAGGGGAAGGATGCGCAATTTTCTACGCAACAAGTGAACTCACGCATTATGGGAGGCTGAGCCGTTGTCATGGTAACAACCAGGGCGAATAGAGCAAGGGAAACCTGGATGCCTGACATTGTAAGCTGTGTGTGTCCTCCTCAGTTCTTGCTCTGTGGGGAAGAGTTGTGGGCAGGATTAAAACAAATGACGAATAAATTTATGTATCCTCTTTTCCAACTGATGAAAGCACTTAATTCATTAGAATCTAATTAAATGCATGACCAAAAAAAGTGTGTACACGTCACTATTAATAAAACAATCCAAATGCAAATTTATGTCACACTAGCTGCCGCAGTAAAATCGTTTCACTTCTTTTAAAGCTGGAAATTCAGACTTTCAGTGAAGAAATAGGGCGTCAATTACAATGAGCAGAATCAAAGCTGACGAAATATCATTCCTCGCCATGTCTCAACTAAGCATCAGTTGCGAAAGCGTTGGTTGGTCGCAAACGTTTTGGACGGATCGATTCTCACACAAGAAGATGCACGCACGTGCATCTACACTGAAAATCAGCTCTGCCGATTGAAAGGTAAACAACAATGAGTACAAACTTGTAACGCGACTGTATATGCGCGTTGCCTTGTATACGCTCCAAGGTACAAACGCAAACATTCATGCACTCGAATGCATCACACATGAATGCACGCGCATCCGTTAGCAAACATACGCTCGCGCACGCACACCAACATAAGCGCACATGAACACAGGAGCACGAACGGACGCTCGTGTGCAGAAAGCTCTAACCTCTCAGAAGCATGTACACACAGAGAGCATGCAGGTGGAAATCCGATGTTATTCTAGGTCCACAGAATAGCGTACGTTGGAAGACTTACCTTGTGATGCAGATCTCGATAGGCTGCCGATGATTTCGCAGCTACCGCCGCGGTATTTATACACCGTGGCCAGCTTGTGTGTGACTTTTTCCGGGGTGGGGTGGGGGTTGGGAGGTGGGAGATGGAAGATGTGGATGGTGGGTTAGAGAAGGGTGTATGAATGTGAGTTTGTTACGAAGATGGCGGGGGAAGAGAGGAGGAACCGGCGGAGTAGAATCATGCGAATTTGAATAGGGGGTTGAGGAAGGAGTACGGAAGATGGGGACAGGAGGGACGCAGGTGGGGTGGGAGGAGGTAGGGGAGAGGGATGCTGGACAGGAGGGATAGCGGGAGGGGGGGGGGGAGGGGGGAGGGGGCGGAGAGGAGATGTAAACATCTCGATGATCATGTTGAGCAGATGTTTTTTTCACACCTGCATCCCTCATACATCACGGAGTTCGGGAAGTCATCTTTTTAAATCCAGCCACAACCTACTTGGACCGTGTTCCTCTGATCTGGTCATTTCCGCCACGGTTTGTTTTTCATCGAATTAGTCATCGGCCATCTTGCCCGGAATGCAGACCGGTGATAATCGACGACGATGAAATATTTGGAGTCCCACTCCATCATCGTCGAACTTTCTAACAGAAGAACTAGGCTCGTTTTAGGCCAGCGAGTCTTTAATTGAAATGCCCCTACTTCAATGCAATCTAGAAACAACTATGAAAGTAAAGGCATCAGCCATTTTTTCAAATGGTAGTTTTTTGTGGATGAGTTTTATTTCCTACTTCATTAATAAACTTTTCAAATCGTTCATTAAATTGTTCCGTTCAAGTAATTGAGAGTAAAGTGAAAAGTGGTTTGAGTCCCCGAAAATCGTGACAAGTTGCTAGATAAAACCAGTTCCTTCACCTTACTTCTGATGAAACAATTGCTGGTGCTTAAAGCGGGCGGAAATACGACACGCACAAACGTTCTCTCGAGGAGCACAAACTTTCTACGATATATGACATTTTCAGGTTTTCCCCTGTATTTGCTGCTGATATTTTTCTATCTTTTTTCATACTACAAAGGATTCCTATAGGGCGTTTATGTTGATATGATATCTATACCTATTCAAGTGTTCTTTCCTTTACTGTTGACATGAATAGCGTGAACGTTCCTAATCAGAATCTAGGAACCATCCTTTACAGAACTTGCAAAGATTTTTGTTTCTTAACAGTCTTTTTATTCATTGTCGTTTAAATTGCACTCGCCATTGTAGGTCGGTGCTTTTAATGCATACATTTTTCTACATTCATGTTGGATTCTCTAGTATTTGAATGTCATCTCTCTCTCTCTCTCTCTCTCTCTCTCTCTCTCTCTCTCTCTCTCTCTCTCTCTCTCTCTCTCTCACACACACACACACACTCTCTCTCTTTCTCCCTCCCTTTCTCCTCCCCCCCCCCTCTCTCTCTTTCTCTCTCTCTCTCTCTCTCTCTCTCTCATCTCCCCCCCTCTCTCTCTCTCTCTCTCTCTCTCTCTCTCTCTCTTCTGTCGTCTCTCTATCTCCGTCGTATCATACAACCCCCCCCCTACACCCCCCTGCTCTCTCTCTCTCTCTCTCTCTCTCTCTCTCTCTCTCTCTGTTTGTGTATGTGAACTCGCGCGAGATTGTCTGCTAATTGTACGTCCGTCAAAACGTCTGTGTGCATGTGTATGTGCGCGCGTGCGTGTGTGCCTGCCTATGCGTGTGTGTGTGTGTGTGTGTGTGCGCGCGCGTGTCTGTCTGTATGTCTATGTGTGCCTGTATGTGTGTCTGTGTGTGTTTGTGTGTCTGCCTGTGTGTCTGCCTGTGTGTCTGTCTGTGTGTCTGTCTGTCTGCCTGTCTGTCTGCCTGCCTGTCTGTCTGTCTCTCTGTCTGTGTCTGTCTGTCTGTGTCTGTCTGTCTGTGTCTGTCTGTTTGTCTACCTGTTTGTCTGCCTGTGTGTCTGTCTCTGCCTCTGTGTGTTTGTCTGTTGGTCTGTGTTTCTGTCTGTCTGTCTCTCTCTGTCTATTGTGTACTGTCTGTCCGTGTATGTGTGTGTGATATTATGTGTGTCTGTGTGAGTTTGTGTCCACATAGTGCATGTGTGTCTTTTTGTGTCTGACTGGATGTATGTGTCTGTGCATCTCTCTGTCAGTGTGTGTGTGCTTGTGTGTGTGTGTGTGTGTGTGTGTGTGTGTGTGTGTGTCTGTCTGAATCTATTAGTCCGTCTGTCTTTCCGAGTGACTACCTGCCTGCCTGTCTGTCTGTCAGTCTGTCTGCTTCACTGCCTGCCCGTCTGTCCGTGTTCCGGTGTGTTTATCTGTTTATCCATCTCTCTCTCTCTCTGTCTCTCTTTCTCTCTCTGTCTCTCTCTCTCTCTCTCTCTCTCTCTCTCTCTCTCTCTTGTGTGAGTGGCGCCATGCTTGTGCTCACGAGGATTGATTGAGGAATGGACAGTAATAATCAGCGTTTGCCCCAGGCTGTATCTACTGAAGAGGAGTTTGGGCGTTGCCTGCACGTAGAAAAAGAAATAAATGATGGGAAAGGAGTTTGAAGGATGAGGGCTTGGACTGGGTGGGGTTTAAAAGATGGGAGGGGGGAGGGGGGAGGGGGTGGAGGGAGGGGGAAGGGGGACAGTCTGAGTAGAGAATGATTTGGGGTGAAGGATGGGGGTGGGTTGGTTCAAGGGTTACAACACGGAGTAGTCCAGCCTGGTCATTGGATCGAAGGGACAGCCTGTTTGTTGTTGTCGTTTTTGTGTTAGCGGAGGAATACAGTGCGTTGAAGATTGCAAGCATACCGATCATCGATGAATAGTTTTTGTTTTGAATTGATTTATTTGCTCCGCGCTGGACACGTTCTGTAATGTTAAAAATAATCTTTCCCTAATCGTATTCATGGAAACATAACATCGATAGAAAAACACCCAGACTTGCGCTGCACCTAGCGGTATAAATATGGCTTTCATGGCGAGATCAGAGAAAACGATCACACTGGCAGACTTGTTTCAGTGACTCCGTCAGGTGAAAAGTAAACAAGAACTCGCCAAGAGGTCAGGAATGCGAGCCGTCAACGTCCGACAGGTGGTCAGCCGGGCCCAGATGACACGTGGCTGCCCTACATGGTCTAAGGGTCACTTTCGCACGTCGTGACACGACTGGCTCGAGGGCAGAGGCTGGGAACCAGACGTCAGCGAGGTCCTCTCAGTCCATGTCGTTTTACACGGAAGTGCCAAGCAGTGTCTTGTGGGTCATTCATTGCCTTCCAACTGTTTACACACGTCCTTCCTCACGTTCAGTCTGGAAGGAGAGAGAGAGAGAGAGAGAGAGAGAGAGAGAGAGAGAGAGAGAGAGAGAGAGAGAGAGAGAGAACAAATAAACGAACAGATTATTGGGTAGGCCTCCGGCTTTTTCCAAAGCAAAGCAAGCAATGAGAGAGAGAGAGAGAGAGAACGAACGAACGAACGAAAGGTTTATTGTTCAGGCCACCGGCCTATTACAATTGGGTCCAAATTACTTAAACGAAAACAAAACGTCAGGGGTCGGGTGGGTGGGGTGGGGTGGGATCAAGACTTCAACAACAAGTCTTGTTGCGCGAGTAGCGAGAGCGAAAAAGTTCATCACTGTCCATCACGTCTGTTACCTCCTCTTGGAGCGCCAGGGCTGCTGCCGACGACGGGGTGGATAGGTACCGGTCGCTCCTTCCTCTCGCCTAGCTGGTGGAGTAGCCGCACCGAGACGGCTGTGCTGTGTACCAGACGACACACCTGCAGTGGAAGGGATCGGCGGCTGCGACGAAGCCTCGACGATTCCACGGTCGACAAGTGGATCACTTGACACGGAAGTAGCGCAATCCTCTGCTTTTGCCTCTGCCTCGCGTTGCCACTTGTCTCGGAACGGCTGCATCACCTTGTCCACGATTTGTTGCATTCTAGCGGAACGCTCTGACTCCTCTGGCGCTGTATTTCCACTGACCGCTGACGAGGCTGTGCTTTTTCGGTTTGAGGCTGATGTGTCGTCCGATGACCCACTTTCAGTGCTTGCACACTTCTCAGCATGCTTTTCATGTGCTTTGCTTGGGTTTGGCGAGTATAGTGCAGTGGGCAAGGCGGACGACGAAACTGATGAAGTTTCTTGTAGAACGGACTCAGGACAAGCAGTGGAGGGACACAAACTGGACGAAGGTTGCTTACTAGCAAGGTCGGTGTTTCGATAATTGTTGCGTCTCTGCTGGTCTCTGCGCAGCTGGGCGGGAGGTTTTCTTCTCCAGCAATTTGTCGTTTGATTGGAGGAAGATGGCTGGCCAGCCTGGGACGTGAATCTGAGAACTACGACAGTAGCGTTCCTTTCACCAAACACTTTGAACGATGACATGGTATCGCTGTCCAGAAGAGTGGTAAGCATGACCTCCAATGCAGCTGGAAACCCAGTTACTGGCATGTTTTACCACCTTTTCACTTAAACCGGCAAAAATGTAGGAGAGCGACGTGAACACGTCCTGCCACTGAGGTGAGCGCGCCGGAAGTGGAGAGAGAGAGAGAGAGAGAGAGAGAGAGAGAGAGAGAGAGAGAGAGAGAGAGAACGGTTTATTGAGTAAAACTCCGGCCTTTTCCAAAGCAAAGCAAGCAATGAGAGAGAGAGAGAGAGAGAGAGAGAGAGAGAGAGAGAGAGAGAGAGAGAGAGAGGAGGGGGTCTAGATGTTGGCAAGTTAAAGAAATATATATAGTAAGTAGCAAAGCAGATAAAGCAAATACCTAGCAGCAAATAATTATGAGAAGACTAAATGACGAAGTGAATTCATGAAGGCATATTTACATCCATGTTTACCTGCTACTACATCACGTCAAGATCAATAAAGCCAAAAAAATGGTTTGGTTACGGTAACCCGACCTACCCTATTCTGGGGCGCCGACCCTACATCTTTTTATTGAAAATGTTGCAGTTAAAAAAAAAAAATCAAAGTTGTGGGTTGAGGGAGAGATCGACCGTTCAGTCTCAGGAAACAACCAGTGTAGTTACAGACGACGCAGGGCGCAAAGGGAAGTAACTTACCTCGTTCTTCAAGCCTCATTCTGAAAACAAACAAAAATGGCGTGCCTCGAATGTTTGGTGGCGACTGTTACCTCAAAATGGACCATCAAGACGGCAAGAAGCAGATATCTGCATATCCAGGGACGGCATCGGTGACGGACGTTTTTCTTAACATTCATCCCGAATTGAACATGAAAAAAATATGGAGTGGTCGCTCGTGGCTACGGTGATGTGACCGCATGCAAAGCAGATGGAGATGGGTTAGAGTTGGCTTGGGGTTTGACTGTTGGAGAGGTCGGGGACACGTTTGGACTGAAGGCGATACATTTCAAATGTGAAGTTTTGCAAGCCGAGAGTGAGGAAGAAGAAGAGGATGATCAACATACAGAACAGGTTCCTGATGCATTTCAATTACATCTGGTTCACGTTAGGGGCACCGATGGTTGGTCACATGATACTGACACTAGAAGGGCAGACAATCTCATATCATCCATATCTTCACTTGTAAATCAATGCTTTTCTTTACCTAATTCCAAGAGAAGTTAAGTCAAAATTGTTCAAAGGGAATATCCGTTGTCTGTTCGCACACTTATTTCCAAGTCGAGTAGGTTTAATTTGGCTTCCACGAGAAAAAAAGTATTACAAAAAAGTTATTGCCGACCTACCTACCCTATTTTTTTTGGCTATGTTACCTTAACCACACCTTCTTTTTTTTGGCCTAATCAACAAACGTGGTGCTGAAAATAAGCCATGTGTCCATTCTGTGAAACCGAGTCAGTAGTGACTCTGGCACAGTTCCCAATGAATACGTAATAGACTTGACCCTTCGCATTACAGCATTAGCGCCAAAAATAGTTCGTTCTGATACTATTTTTTCTCCACTTTTTACAGAAATCATTCAGATGTCAAAACTGATTTCCATTTCAACACAAACACTTTATTTCATCGAATAAACGTTTGGTTATTGCCTCATTAAGAGTAAGTTAAGAGTTTTGTGCGAAATAGTCTTAGAACTACTTTAACGGCGTATGTCAGGGAGCAGATCGGCTACCCACAAGCCTCTCGTGTGACCTCCATTTGCATATTTCGGACGAAAACCCTCTATTACGTGATGTCAACTGGGCTAGAGACATTTTCGCCGGTAGGCGAGGTCTCTAGTGAACTAAAATGCTTTGTGTCAGCTCGTACCAGACATGAAAGCTTTGTGGGTTACCTTTTCTAGGAATGGCACTGAAATCTAATATGTTAGAATATGTGTTTGTAGGTGTGTTTCTGTGTGTGTGTGTGTGTGTGTGGTCGTGATTGTGGAAGTGGGTGTGCTTGTGTGTGTGCTTGTGTGTGTGCCTGCGTGCGTGTGTACGTGTGCGCGCGCGTGTGTGAATGTATGCTTGCTCGTGTGTGTACCTACAGTCAGTGCTTGCGCGCTTACGTGCGCTCACGATAGTTTGCATATGAGTACAGAGGCATAGTTTCGTTATGACCTCTCTGGTTGCACCCCTTGTGTGTTTGGCGTGAAGTTGCACTCACCGCTTCCCTCTGCGTGATGCGTAAAAGGCGAAGAACTATGTAGATAAATGAGACTTCACTTGTGCTCCAGTAATTGTCTTAGTTCATGGCACTTGATAGCCTACATCTGGTGCTAGGTCGTAAATCCCATACATTCCATTTTGATTGCATGCATTTCTTTCGGCTTCATGTGGGCTCCACTACGTTCGTAAGTTTAATCAACATGGCTTCAAATTTTACCGTAATGCCCACGCCGTGAAGGACATCTTCTGTTGATCATATGATTAGTATTGATGCGGCCTTGGTGGGTAAAAGCATTATCACTTTCAGGGTGTAAAAGTGCAAGCTCTCTTGCAGAAGACGGTGTCTTTCGGTGTTCTTTTATTTCACCCAACATACTGCGAGCCATAGTTTTCCGACTCGGCTTTGTTTCATCATTTGGTTTTGACGCGGAGCATGCTACAAGCTCTCCAGCCGTTTGGGGCTACTTTAGGCAGCTTTCACCAGAGATCATGTATACACGATCTTTGCTTTCACTCCCTTACAGGTGCAGGTGTGCTGTGCACAAGGCAGGGAGGAGCAGTCGAGGGAGACGAGTATCTGCACAAGTGCCTGCAGAACGATGGTTTCTAGGTTCGAACACTCTTTGGGATGGTAGTGTGATAAGGTCACTGCACCTATCACCAAATGTATTGTACATCTGCTGTGTTCGTCCTCTATTCAATTATCCTAGCTTGTGTCTCTTCCCATCCACCCTCATCCTGTGTGTCAGACCTCTCTAGCTGTGTCAGACCTCTCTCCACCCACCCACCCCTCCCCCCTCCCCATTTGTGTGTAATGAAAGCTGACCCAGCTGACTGCTCTGGGACTCACTCCTCCTCTGCCGTGGTCTGATAGTTGGTGCAGCTGCCCTGTCAGTCACTAACTCAGATTAGCGTGACCCGAGGCTAGTGAACCGTTCCCCTATTATGGCATCATAATTGTATTTTATGACTATAAATCTGATGTTTTCCCTCAAGTAAGACAGCTATATGCAACGGCATATGATTCATTCAATAGACTGTGTTATGCTGAATGAGGCAACATTTGTAAGAAGTAATTTCAAAGAAAGTTAAATTAAATAATCTCTATGTTCTGCCAAATTGAAACACGAACCCAGGAACCAGGATCTTGGAAATAGTCCACACCCTGGCTCCTGTGAGGTCCTGCATCCCCTTGTTAAGGGAGAACGGCACACCCTGGCTCCTGTGAGGTCCTGCATTCCCTTGTTAAGGGAGAACGGCACACCATGGCTCCTGTGAGGTCCTGCATTCCCTTGTTAAGGGAGAACGGCACACCCTGGCTCCTGTGAGGTCCTGCATTCCCTTGTTAAGGGAGAACGGCACACCATGGCTCCTGTGAGGTCCTGCATTCCCTTGTTAAGGGAGAACGGCACACCATGGTCTTGGGTTGGTCCCATTCTGTAAACCCGAGTCAGAAGTGACTCTTGCACAGTTCGCAATGAATGCGCAATAGGCTTGACCTTTCGCATTACAGCCTTGCGCCAAAAATAGTTCGTTCTGATACTATTTTTCTCTCCACTTTTTACAGAAATCATTCAGATGTCAAAACTTGTTTCCATTTCAACACAAACATTTTATTGTATCGAATAAACGCGTGTTTATTGTCTCAACAAGAGTATGTTAAGAGTTTTGTGCGAAATAGTCTTAGAACTACTTTAACGGCGTATGTCAGGGAGCACATCGGCTATCCCACAAGCCTCTCGTGTGACCTCCGCTTGCATAAATTGGCCAAAAACCTTCCATCACGTGATGTGAACTGTGCTAGAGATACTTTTGCCGGTAGGCGAAATCTCTAGTTTACTAGAATGGGGTTGGTCCAGGCCATTATCATCAGGCCTCGGACCAGCCAGGAGCTCCTGTACCCATGGGTAAATAAAGTTGTGGAAAGCAAGTACGACTTGTCTCATACCTGCGCCCTTCTACCATCAAGCCTCGAGCCCCTC
Source organism: Theodoxus fluviatilis (assembly GCA_034096865.1). Lineage (NCBI taxonomy): Eukaryota > Metazoa > Mollusca > Gastropoda > Cycloneritida > Neritidae > Theodoxus > Theodoxus fluviatilis. The sequence goes on along the minus strand of JAWQFJ010001530.1, from coordinate 158,766 downwards.
AACGCTCGAACCTTACCGCAGGCTTTGTCTCCATCTTTACAGTAGAATGAGCGAGAGAAAAAAACGAATGATCGAGTCAATGAGGCTTTACAGCCTAAGAGCCTTTGTAGGATATGTAAGGCCATTCATTGATCACGAAAATCCCTTGAGCTGTTTCGGACAGGAACCAGTCGCTTTGGTTGAGTCGTCTTTCTCATCAGAGTCCTTGGAACGTTACGTTCTTCTCAGCCCCATCACTTTCTGCATTACGGCTTGCAGTCTCTGGCGGCAGTTGCTATGGTGAAGATGGTGTATGACTGGCGGAATCCAACTCCTCAGTCGACGCGCCCCTACCCCCATGGTGCGTCGATCTCTCCTGAATCAGTTTGCATTCGATCAGTACATCGATCACATACAGGTCAGACCCGCCATCTGTCGCTCCGTGAGGCGGAAATCAAGGTAGAAATTTCCTTCCCCGTCACTCCCCATGACACATTAAACAGGCATCTCCTTCTCATCGTGATGTTTTATTAATTTCGAAATGTGTTGATCATTACAAATGACTGTCGTATATAATGAATAATACCACACGTTGGTGTGAAAGCATCGCTGATGTCTGAAGAAAGTAAACGCTTCGATATTTTAGCTACATCACTTAAATATCTCACGAAGGGTCATGTATAAATCGAATGTTATGACAATAATGATATGCAAGTCAGCGTCCACAAATGTTGGATGCCGATGACTCAAAAGAGCACCTGAAAAGACATTTTCGTCCCTGTCATGTATCTGTACGAGCAGTTTGGTTTGCACCACCTCCAAAATTATGTTGCTGAAAAGCATGCAAGCACACACACACACACACACACACACACACACACACACACACACACATACACACAAACACAAACACATACACACACAGAGGAAGGAGAGAGAGAGAGAGAGAGAGAGAGAGAGAGAGAGAGAGAGAGAGAGAGAAACAGACAGACAGACATAGATAGACAGACAGAGATAGACACACAGACAGACCGACAGACAGAGAGACCGACAGACAGACAGACAGACAGACAGACAGACAGACAGATAGACAGACAGACAGACAGGCAGACAGACAGACAGACAGACAGACAGACAGACACCGACAGACAGACACCAACAGACAGACAGACAGACACACACACACACACACACATACACACAGATAAACAGACAGACACACACAGATAAACAGACAGACAGACAGACAGACGGACGGACGGACGGACGGACACACACACACACACACACACACACACACACACACACACACACAAAGACAGACAGACACACAGAGAGACATATTATTCCAGAATAGCTACGTTATCACGTCAAACATTTCACCGTCAACTGCAACAGTCTGCAATAACAGTGGAATACAGCTTAATGCTTACTCCAGATTGAATGAATGACAAGATACTGGTGGAATCACAATTACCTGATGCTTTTTATTCGATAACAAAACACATTCTCCCTTGCTTAAATACTCCTTCACGCAATTTTATTGGCATGCAATAGAAAATACTACAGATGTTCACAAACTGTCTGTCAAAGTCTACTGACAGAATGATGTAATTAAAAAAACACACATCAAAAAGGGGTCTCAGTCCTCGTGGTATAGACATTTTGCACAGATACAATAACAATGTCAAAGCCAGGAAAATCTACCCATGTAGTCAAACTTGATCGGGTTTAGTCATTCATGCTCTCATTCGAGACAAGAGTCGAACATAAGGGTAGCCGGCTTTGCAGACTGAAGTACTTTGTTGAATTCAAAGATAGGAAAAAAAGTGAGCGAGAAAAAAAGGGACGGAGGAAATGAAAAAAAAAAGAAACTCGAATAAAGCCCTGGATGTTTATAATGTAAGAAAATTCTGCCGCTTAAGAACCTACATCAGTCATATTCCTCTCTGTTCTGCACAGATATGCAACATTTGTTCGCAACACCAGAGAATATAATTGTTTACAATATGAATCGTTCCCTCCAAATGCAAGTGAGCAGGAAGAGCAGAAACTGCGTGACATCCTACATGAGATAAAAATGGTGTTGTCGCAGTCTCGTCAACATCTGTGTGAGTCAGCCCTAACATCTGTCGGAAAAAGCACAGACTTATGAATAAAGATGTAGCAGATGTTTTTCTCCCATTCTGTCACCATGTGTTGTCTTTTGCAATGGCTTGTGTAATGATAGACTTGGAGCACAGTGCCATCAATCGCCTCTGCATCAGAACCATGTATCGAAGCTAGGAGTAGAAGCTGCTGCTGCACGGATAAATATCTCTTGGGAAGAAAAAGGCTGAGTAACGTCCACATTTTAAGAAAACCACTGTATCAGAGATGCGAAGAAGATACAAACATCAGAACATGTGTCTAATAAAAATCCAACCGCCCTCGGTCTGATCTGTCCTGGTCTGGTCTGTCCTGTTCTGTCCTGGTCTGGTCTGTCCTGGTCTGGTCTGTCCTGGTCTGTCCTGTCCTGGTCTGTCCTGTCCTGTCCTATCCTGTCCTGTCCTGGTCTGGTCTGTCCTGGCCTGGTCTGGTCTGTTCTGGTCTGGTCTGTCCTGGTCTGTCCTGTCCTGGTCTGTCCTGTCCTGTCCTGTCCTGTCCTGGTCTGTCCTGTCCTGTCCAGTCCTGTCCTGTCCTGGTCTGTCCTGGTCTGGTCTGTCCTGTTCTGTCCTGGTCTGTCCTGGTCTGGTCTGTCCTGGTCTGTCCTGTCCTGGTCTGTCCTGTCCTGGTCTGTCCTGTCCTGTCCTGGTCTGTCCTGTCCTGGTCTGTCCTGACCTGTCCTGTCCTGTCCTATCCTGTCCTGTCCTGTCCTGGTCTGGTCTGTCCTGTCCTGGTCTGGTCTGTTCTGGTCTGGTCTGTCCTGGTCTGGTCTGTCCTGGTCTGTCCTGGTCTGTCCTGTCCTGGTCTGGTCTGTCCTGTCCTGTCCTGTCCTGGTCTGTCCTGTCCTGTCCTGTCCTGGTCTGTCCTGTCCTGGTCTGTCCTGTCCTGGTCTGTCCTGTCCTGTCCTGTCCTGTCCTGGTCTGTCCTGTCCAGTCCTGTCCTGTCCTGGTCTGTCCTGTCCTGGTCTGTCCTGTCCTGGTCTGTCCTGGTCTGGTCTGTCCTGGTCTGTCCTGTCCTGGTCTGTCCTGTCCTGGTCTGTCCTGTCCTGTCCTGTCCTGTCCTATCCTGTCCTGTCCTGTCCTGTCCTGGTCTGGTCTGTCCTGTCCTGGTCTGGTCTGTTCTGGTCTGGTCTGTCCTGGTCTGGTCTGTCCTGGTCTGTCCTGTCCTGGTCTGGTCTGTCCTGTCCTGTCCTGTCCTGTCCTGTCCTGTCCTGGTCTGTCCTGTCCTGTCCTGTCCTGTCCTGGTCTGTCCTGTCCAGGTCTGTCCTGGTCTGTCCTGTCCTGTCCTGTCCTGGTCTGTCCTGGTCTGTCCTGTCCTGGTCTGTCCTGTCCAGGTCTGTCCTGTCCTGTCCTGTCCTGTCCTGGTCTGTCCTGGTCTGTCCTGTCCTGGTCTGTCCTGTCCTGGTCTGGCCTGGCCTGGCCTGGCCTGGCCTGTCCTGGTCTGTCCTGTCCTGTCCTGTCCTGGCCTGTCCTGGTCTGGCCTGGCCTGGCCTGGCCTGGCCTGGTCTGGTCTTGTCTTGTCCCTCTCTTTCTTTCTCTCTCTCTCTCTCTCTCTCTCTCTCTCTCTCTCTCTCTCTCTCTCTCTCTCTCTCTCTCTCTCTCTCTCTCTATATACTATATATATATATATATATATATATATATATATATATATATATATATATATATCTCCCTCTTCCCCCACCCCCACCCCCACCCCCCTTAATATTCACACCCGTTCACTTAATCCGTGGCGCCGATCATAAACACACGGGACTGATCTAACTGTCACGTGTGTACTGAAACGAAAAAGCAGTTCATATAAAATTCAACTTGAACTTGTTAAATCCTCTCTTCCCAAACAAAATCTACAAAGGCCAAGCTTGTGTGCATAGTACAATGAGAGCATTTTGAGCTTAAACGTTTGCATGTGCTCAGTCGTTCCCGAAAACAACGTAACCTTTGCGCTTTTCATAGCTCGATCCTTTCACTCATCGTGGATACAACCAGACATTATAATTTGTGATCAGATAACAATTAGATAGTGACCGAGAATTATATGATTGCGATAGGTAGTCATTTTAGCCCGAGTTACATCTTTGTTCTTGTTACTTTCATCGGTTCTGTCATTTATGGTCGGCATGAAGCAGAATAGATTGGATTGGAATGATAAAGATCTATGATAGACGTATGAGAAAAAAGTACATATAGATTGTTTTTCAATCGCCTGATTCGTATAATGGTCCTGTGATAATGCTCAATAAGCAGTCCGCCGAGAGAACTACGCTAGTATTACTATAAGCAGTCGTAGTTGTAGTAGTAGGGGTAGTAGCAATAGTAGCAGTTGTTGTAGTAGTAAAGATGGTAGTAGTAGTAGTAGTAGTAGTAGTAGTAGTAGTAGTAGTAGTAGTAGTAGTAGTAGTAGTAGTAGTAGAAGTCGTAGTAGTAGTAGTAGTAGTAGTAGTAGTAGTAGTAGTAGTAGTAGTAGTAGTAGTAGTAGTAGTAGTAGTAGCAGCAGCTTAAATAATGGTTACAGAGCAGAATAGTGTTTGCTTCTTGAGAATTTGAGTGACGGAAAGCTAACACACGTGACTGATGCAAGTGTCTCTCTGCTGCAGAGCCAATGTCAATCGTAACTAGAAATAAACCTCATTTCCGTTTTGATTAATTGAACATCTACATTTTTTTACACGATCATGGCAGAATGTGACGTGAAAATCATAGGTAGGTAGTCTCCCTCGGAATA
>JAWQFJ010001530.1:138918-148918 GCA_034096865.1 Theodoxus fluviatilis | reverse complement strand
GCTGTTTATGCTTAATGTTTGGTGTGGCTGTGTGTGATGTTTTGTTCCTCGCCGAGCACTTTTGATTGGAATGTACCCTGTTTGGTATACATGTATGTTGCTGTTTGTGATGTAGTCAATTGGCATAGCTGGCTCAGTAGTGAGGTTTCTCCTTTCATGAGCCAAAATGCAACCATCTTCCACAAATAATGGATTAGCAACTCTCTCTTATGCACATCTGCTCATCCAAACAAACCTCTCTGAATGCCTGCTCACTACACCCCTTCGGTGAATTGATTTCACTCCTTCATGCTCACTTCGAGGCAATCATTTCACAAACCACTCAACCACTCACTCAACTCGTGCACTTGAAAATTACTTATTTAATCCACTTAAAAAGTTAAATGCACCTTTTGTTTTCAAGCCAGTTCTGCTGCTATGGTGGCAGTGGACGTGACTTTGCATGACTGTGGATGTGTTATGCTGCAGGTGGAGAGACTGGCCAGCCTGACAGAGGATGGCTACATGCCTGGAGATGGTAGTGGGCAGGTGGTGGGCATGCAGTTCCACAGCTTTTCCAACACCCTGTGCCTGGCCTGCAGCAATGGCAACCTCCTGGTGTGGAACATCACCATGAGAGAGGTGGGATGCCGCTCTCTGGCACCTGACTCCAAAATTGATTTGGCTGCACACACAAAATAATTATGGTTGTGATAACTCAACTGACCCATTTTTTTTCCTGCTGACCATAAACTTTTTGTTAATCCTTTAAAAGAGGAAAGAAAAAGAAGGGAATGAAAGGTAAACAACAAACTGCATGCTGTCCCATCTTCTCTATTTGCACTATCAGAGTGAGATTATATTCTCAAAGTCTGTTAGGAACTTAGGTGTCATGTTCGATGATGATCTTTCTATGAGAGTTCATGTGAACAAAGTTTGCCAGTTAGCTTACTACGAGTTAAGGAAAATTGGCACTATTCGTCACTATCTTTCACAACAGGCCACTCAAACCCTTGTCACTTCCCTTGTTCTGTCCCATCTTGATTATGGAAATTCTCTTCTTGCCGGCATTCCTGACACTCAGCTAAACAAACTGCAAAAAGTCCAAAACACTGCTGCTAGATTAATCTTTAGATGTCCCAAGAGAAATCCCACATCCAAACTCCTTCGTGCACTGCATTGGCTCCCCGTCGCTCAGAGGATAGAGTATAAGCTAGCCACTATGTGTTTGAACTTCTTCAATCAAACTGCACCACACGCGCTCAAAGAAATTCTCACTGTCTACACCCCCGCTAGAAATAATCGTTCAGCTGCAGACACCAAAACGTTAAATGTCCCCCGTCGCAAAAAGAAAACCCAAGGACAGCGAGCTTTTTCTTACATCGGCTCTGTAACATGGAATAGCCTACCTTTCCCTGTCCGTCACTCTGATTCCATGTCCCAGTTCAAAACCTCCCTCAAGACACACCTGTTCCGGTCAGTCTTTCCTGACGAGCAGTGAAGGCGCCTTTTTTATGTTTCGTGTTTTGCTTATTGTCTGCTACTTAATTAATTGTATTGTATTTAATTTTTCTTTTATTTCAATTGTACAGTGTGCGAGTGTTAGAATGCTTTGTATGAGTGTAGACTTCCTCATTGTACACGCCATGAGCTTGCCTATTAGGGAAGGTATGTGCATAGAAATAGTCTGTATTATTATTATTATTATTATTAGGTACACCAAAGTGATTTTTGAAGTTTGGATATTAATGTTATGTTATTATTTCCTGACAGATCTTTTTATTCTGATTCCAATGGTACCAAAATCATTTGTGTAGGTCAATTAGAACCAAAGTTATGATTTTTTAATCATTTAATTTCGGTACACGCTTTTTGGCCATTTTACAAATTAGCAAATTAGGCAACTTTGAAGGTTAACACTAAAGCAACCAAATGCATGCTTTGTGTCATTTTCACTTTTTTTCCTTCTACTGGAAACATACAACAAGCCTAATGTTTTTTTAAGGGACCTGATGTCAGGAAATGTATGAAATCATCTTTCAAAAACTGGAAAACATGCGATTTGACTAAGGGCTGAACAGATGCACACCAATACGCATAATATGCTACTTTTGCATTTTTCATAACTTCTGTTCTACTTCACCTACAAAAATGGTTTTGGTATCAATGGAATCAGCATGAAACACTGAACTTAACTAAAATAATTCAGACTTGAAAAAGGGAAATATGATTTTGTATGTATTACATAATACATTTTTTAATAATGACATAGCGTTACATCATTCCTCACCACAGTAGTTGTTGCCATTCATGTTGGTTTGTTACACAGGGTAATGGCACAGAAAAACAGTTCATTCAATCAGCATTTCCTTGCTCAAAAGTTCTGCCTTGGAAAATCACACACCAATTACATAATACTAATAGCTTGAGCCCGCAGTCTGTCATAAATGTCCGAGATCTGTCTGGCTGCTGGTACACTCCAAATTCTCCCATCATTGCTGTATGGCATGACATCTAGGCCTGCTTTGAAGACAAATGAGGCCTCAACAACAGCCACATCTTCTATATCAGGGTACTTGTAGAGATTTTGTCTGCTGGTTTTCCTCAAAAACTGGACGGTGCCTTCTGTATCACTGTGGACATCAATGACAATGCAGATGTAGTGCATATTGTCATAGTAGACTGCAACCCACTCCCCCTGCCTTCTGAATGCAAAGGGTTCTGATGGGGCCTCTTCCAACTCCTCTTCTTCTTCTAAAGAGTCATTCTCAGACTGCGCCTCTTCTTCGCACAGCCTTGGTCTCTTTTTCAAAGGAGATCGCACTTCAGATTCTGCTGAAATGTCCGTGTCTTCCCCGCCTAGGAACTGTTTGAGCGTCTCGGTCAGAAAGTCTATGTTGCCTGTCAATCGAGAGGCAAATTTTTTGAAGGTCACATGACCATTAAAAAGTGGCCTTTTTGCATCATAGACACGCAATAACTGAGTAGACAGTTGCTCAAACACTAATACAACCTATTCCCTACATAATCAATGCAAAGTTAAGTTCCATACTGAAGAAAAGTTAATTTACAAGCGAAGTTTCCTGCGCTACCCAATCTCGTTTTGCGTCGATCTCTTCAGGTAGACAACTACCACTTTCGAGCACAAAATACACCAAGAAAGTGTTTGTTTTTTGAGAAAAAAGCAGCACAAACAAACACAACATAGGTTCAGTCTTATCAACAAGCATCTCCCACGTGAATGGAGATGAACAACTCGACGGATCGCTGCATTGTTGTTGCGTCGCGTCACGCTCGGACACTTCGCCACAGCCGGCCATTGTTGTCACTCGCCCGAGGTTAAAACTTCCACACCTCAAATTTTTGGTTGTAATTCGCGTCGCGTGAATGTTGAAACAAGCTAAACTAACTTGACATTTTTTAAGACAAAGTTGCGATCTTTCACATGGTGGGCTTCCTGAGATTTTATTTCAAACCTTTCAAGTAGAAAAGGCCAGTAGTAGTTTTCATTCACAGATTTCGGTTGTAAAGCGCGCGAGTTTCAATGAATGAAAAATACGGAAACGAGGCTCACAACTTCCTCTTTCATTCATTGGTGGTTATTTTTAGGTGCAATGCTTTCACTCAATGCGATTTGAAGCGAAAAGAAGCTTACCATCGGAAAATGGACTGGCCCAAGCCCGGCAGCCATTCTCGCAGCGACGCACACATCACTTTTTCAAACTACGATTTCCCCAATTTGTTGAGCTATCAAACTAAAAAATAATGTAACAGAGTAAACGTGAGAAGAATAAACTTTCATCCAGTATAAATTTTATTTCATACATCGCCATACACACAGAGAGATGAAAGGAGAAACATAGGGTAAAATTGGGGAAATTCCACCCAGCGGACAGCCAATTGGCTCACTTTGGTAAATTGCTAATATGAGCCTACCACATAAGCATATTTTTGCCCCCTTCAGTTCAGTTCAGTTCAGTTCAGTCTCTTAACCCTGAGATGGGTTGTTGGGGCACCACTGATGACTTTCGGACAATCTTCCTCCATTGAGCTCTATCCTCTGTGGCTCGCTGTGAGTCAGCAAAGGTCAAGCCTGTCCACTCTTTGATGTTGTCTTTCCACCTCTTTCTCTGCCTGCCTCTCCTTCTCCCACCTGGTACGGTACCTTGCAGGATGGTCTTGGCCAGCCCACTGCCTCTTGACACGTGACCGTACCACTTTAGCTTTCTGCTTTTCACGATTGACAGCAGGTCTTCATACTGTCCAATTGCTCACCTGATCCTGTTGCTGACTTCCTCATTCGTGACATGGTCTTTATATGAGATGTTCAGAATCTTGCGGTAGCATCTCATTTTAAGGGCTTGTATCCGTCTCTGTAGTTCAGATGTGAGTGTCCAGGACTCGCATGCATACAAGACTACGGAGATGGTCATGCGTGCGCATGAGCCTGATCTTCGCCGCGACTGTGATATTTCTGTCACGACATATTGGCTTCAACTTTGCCAATGCTGCTGTTGTTTGTGCTATCCTGGACAGCATCTCTGGTTTGGACCCTTCATCAGTCACGGTAGATCCCAGGTATTTGAAGTTGTTCACAGCTTCCAGTTTTTGGCCCTTCACTTTGATTTCCATTTTGAAGCCCCGAGGATTGTCCGTCATCACCTTGCCCTCTTACAACAAGAAAAATATGGTTTAGGGAACTAGTCTAGTCTTCAATTAGTCTCTGTACTATAGTTTGCCAGCTTTAGATCCACACACAGATCTTTCCCGGCCAGACCATAACCTTTATCAGCAATGCACTACGAGGTGCGAAGTAAACAGCGATGGCGGTGGAGCGTGGATAGCACGAGGTGGGTGAGCCAGTGGAAATTGCTATAGAGGAGGGTTCTGATGCTGAAGAGGATGCTTTGTATGAGATAGGAACTGATGTAGATGATCCCTTTCATGATGATGATGATAGTGGTGATTTTCCTCTTGCTAATGATGAGGTATCACTATCAGAGAGCGTGGATGAAGCGAAGTTGTCATGGTGGCTGAAACTAGTCGACTTTTTAAAAATAGAGTTCTAGACCAAGAAACAAGCAGTGGGCACTCTGAGAAAAAGAGCTGGGTGAAATACTTTTTTTCCTTCAAAATAGTGGCTCTACTTACTGTCATGGCAAGTGTAGTGTTTTCTTAGCTTGACAAAGTGCAGCATTTGGCTAGTTTTGGCAAAGAAAGACCTTTCTAGCCATACCAAGTTTAGCTTTGTAGCTACAGTATTTATTTTACTACGATTTTTCAAACTTGGTCCATTTTCCTGCGATTCCAGGGGACAGACGCACTAGAAAGTCTGCGCCTTGAATGAGTTAATCATTTTATTAGTCTGGGTCAACCTATGAAATGCTAGGTAATTCATGAATTGAAACAGTGCAGGATACAATTCCATAAGCTTTCTAAGAGATCAAATAAGTGCAACAAACAATTAGAAACCTACTAACAATACATGTTAAAAAAAATTGAGTTTCTTCCAATTTCAATATATGTACTACATCTTTTAAAATATCAAATGCCTGAAGTTTCCTATTTTTTATTTTTATTCACACTCTGCAATGGGAACTTAATTAAGCAAATGATATTTTGTTTTACCATACACTATGATACAGTGTGTGTGTGTGTGTGTGTGTGTGTGTGTGTGTGTGTGTGTGTGTGTGTGTGTGTGTGTGTGTGTGTGTGTGTGTGTGTGTGTGTGTGTGTGTGTGTGGTCTATACCACTTTTAAAAATCCAAGTACACAATAATGCATGTTTAAAATCCTACACTGAAGCAAATACTGCAACCTCTGCCTGCTCTCCTTAAAACATTTCCAACATAGTTTTCAAAACGTTTGTTTGGCTCTGAGTCTGAGGCTCTGAAAAAAGGCTATGAGTTTATAAGTGACATTTCTGGTCCAATTGTTATTGTATGTATATCTATATAGGGGCACCTAATATCTTTTACAGCAGCTCATGTGCTCTCTCTCTCTCTCTCTCTCTCTCTCTCTCTCTCTCTCTCTCTCTCTCTCTCTCTCTCTCTCTCTGCTGTCGCCTGTACATATGACACGTATTGCTTGATCTTCAAGACGCACTGAGCTGACAGTTGCCAAAGGCATCTACTAAAATATTTGTTATTGTTGATCATATTCTTCATATACCTTACCAACTGTTGTACATGGAATGATGGATTAGCTACTGTGTATTTTGTGTCTTAATTATCAGTGTTTTCATTTCTTTATGAGCAAGGACAATTAGTAAGAAAGGCAGAAAGGCCTAAAATTTCATCCTTGATAAATAAAGAATCAATCAATCAATCAATCAATCAATCAATCAATCAATCAATCTCTCTCTCTCTCTCTCTCTCTCTCTCTCTCTCTCTCTCTCTCTCTCCCTCCCTCCCTCCCCGCAAATCAGTGATCTCACTCGTGCTTTCACACACATAATTCGTGCATGAGTATGCAAGCGCGCGAATACAAACACACACACCCACACGAGCGAGAGAGAGACGAACCCCACTGCAAAAGACAATTGTAACCAAGCACTCTTCGTCTAAAAAGATGGAATCAATTCGAACTCATTCGGGTGGCCCTTGCCCCTTCCCATTATAAACACAGCGCACGGATACGATGCTATTTTCATTCCGTTGCTATGTGTACAAGCAAAAACTGATTGGGTTTGAGGTTGATGTATATTCGTTAGTGACAACAAGAATGGACCACATCATCTTCGTCATCATCATCACGAGTGTTTCGGTTTCCTGAACTTGTCATTACTGTTACACTGACTGGGATGGCAACGTCAAAGCACCAACAACCTGAACAGCCTCTAATCATTTATCATGATTACAGTTTGACAAACCCTGTCCAAATAAATCAAAGCAATAACTGAATAAGGAGTGAACACATTCAATCCCGACACCTGTGGTTAGATATCAACAATCAATCGTTTTCCAACATTGATTCATTGTTTATTCTGCGTCTGACACTATTCCATGTAAATGTCACGCCGAATAGTTCGAAATCACAGCTAAAATATTCCTAGATGCAGAGACTCAATCAAAGCACAGTTAAAGAAGTGCGGGGAAAATCAATGTCCTTTCCTGTCACCAACGGCAATAGACCACAACCGCATCATAATGCAACTGAGCGATCAGCCCATTTTCCTTTAGATACAGGACGGAGACAATATACTTACAATAGGAAGCTCATCTTCGACGGATGGCTCTATATCCAAGCCACCAGTCTTCGGAACAAATGCAAAAGATGTTTCTATCGAAATAATAATTGTAGCAAGAACTGTAGTTTAGATGGCCATGGATAAAGGAACAATAGCGAAGTGAACCGATAGAGCACCAATATGGCTGACAGTGTTTACAACGAAACCGGAAAAGGTAAAATGAGTAATAAAATTGTTATGTGTCAATAAGTATCAATTTTGTGCTTCAAATTATGTTTATTTTTGCTTGTATCAATATTAGTAAATATAGAATTTATTTTGAAATCCCGAAACTTCACATCCGCACAGACGCCATCTTGAGTTCAAGCTTGCACGCGCTGAAAGACGCGTGGTGACATTGTACTAGCGAACCGGGTGAGTCAAAGATTAAATACAAGAAAATATTACTGCCATTTTGTTGACATTTTAATTAGTTTCTTTTTAATATGTTTTTATTAGCAATTTGTGTACAGTTCTCGACAGAGCAATTGCGATTGTAGACTTCAACACCGCGGAAGTTGGTTTTGCCGCCATGATAGGTTATTATGATAATGGAGAAATCATTGCCGCCTGAATTACCAAAACCCTGTGATAGCCTGTTATAGGTGAATCATATGTACGACTTTTCCCTATATCTTCGTATTGCATGGGATTTTTGATCACGTGTCTTTGCTGTTGTGACGATACAATGAATTCCTCCGAGCGTAATGAGGTCGATTGTCCTTCTTGGATTCTTGGAAATGCGAAATCGTCTGCGCCTGGCAACATGGTGACTGCAGTTGTTTTATTATTGCAGATCGTGACCCACGAAAATCAGCGATTGTTTACAAACAACCTTTACCAGTGAGTTTGTTTTGTTTTGCTTTCACTAATTGCTACCAATACCATCATAACCATGCAGTCAGTATCGGCATACGTAAAACCGTACAGTTCCAGCGTGAAAGAGCTCATTGAATATATTACTTGATTTGGCTTTATCTAATTAGCCAAGAAGCACGAATGACATTTTTTCTACATCTCGCAGCTATGAGAGAGAGAGAGAGAGAGAGAAAGAGAGAGAGAGAGAGTGTGTGTGTCAAGCTTAATGATGTACCTGTGAGTGTGATGCAGGGCAGAAAATGGAAAATAATGTGTGCGGCCCCCCCCCCCCCCAAGAAAAAGTTATGGTTATAATAACCCAATCAACCCAATTTTGTTCCTGCCGACCCTTGATTTTGTTAATCATGCAACACCCCTATACATCAATAATCAAAAACAGCCCTAGCTCTCAGTGGGACACACAGCGGGGATAACTTATCCCCTCTGGAGTTTTGACACCACACTTGTACCTACAAAAAAATACCAAAAAAACATTGCACTTAACTTGACAAAAATGCACTCTTCTAGGAATGCATAAAAGTAATAACAGCACTTGCCTTTTACATGGTCCCAAGACTCCCAAGAATAATTTTACTGCAACCACAGACCGTCTTTTATGTACATAAATTTCTACAAAGTTCCTTGCCCACTGCACCAAGACACCATGTGATACGGATGAAAATTTAAATACATGCTGCTTATTCTGCTTATTCGTCACATGTAGTATGTGACAGTAACTGTGCACAAGAAATAAGTCCTGGGTAGGAAAAAGTAAAAACACTGTGTGAAGTCTGACTTCAAGTCATATGATTTTCTCACCAGTCTCCATGATTGAGCCAGTTTTTCCTTCTCTATAATTAAGGCAATGGGAAATTCTTTGGTTGAGTTCGTTTCATATTCAATCCTTGCAAAGAAAAGATTTGTAAAACTGAGATAGCACCTGAGTTTGCAAGGGAAAAATTTTCAACTTAAGGGGGGATATGGCTGTGACTATTGGGTGAAACAAGTCTCTTTCAAATAAATGAGTACTAACACATCACAGACACACATGCTGAGTACTAAAAACAGCAATGAAAGAATCCCTAAAACCTAGGGCTGCCACGGCAACTAGTTCAGAAGTCTGCCACATGCACACAATTAAAAATATACAAAACAAAAAAAATATACAAAAGGTAACTTAAAGATCCACTAGGACACTCGCTCAAAATGGGGGACAAATGAATGTATTATTGTCTTCATTTGATCCCAAAATTCGAATTTGATTTTTATTCAATCAATTTCTGAAAAGCTCAACTGGAAATGTTGAAATTCCCGCCCAAACAGGAAGTGACATGATGTAAGTGTACACAACGCGAAAGCATGGAAAGAGCGACATCCAAGCCAAACCTTTTGAGGAAGAGTTGTTTGAAACTGTGTCTTAGCAGCATGCATGCTGAGAAGTGATGATGGAGTGGGCATCCATAGATTTCCACCAGACTTATCACTTAATCGACTGGGTTCAATTTGTGAACTTATGTCATGCAAACTTCATGCAGACAAAAAATTAGGTAATCTGATGCAAGCACTATGGACTCTACTGCTACCCAGTTTCGCTATGCCTGGCAGAGGAGATTGGACTGCCCAAGAAGCCTAGAACATTACAATTGCCAACAGCAGTCCCATCAATAAAGAAGCAATCAGCAATATTCTACAAAGTGTCCCAAAAGTTAATGTGCAGTAACATTTGTAATTGCACTAAGTTGTCCATACATCCAGTCGTCAGCAACTGAACAAACAAAAGCTATCGGCAATATTTTACAGTGTCCCAAACGTTACTGTGTAGTAAAGTTCGTAACTTAGAGGACAGAGTGACCTCCAGATAACTAGTCACTACGATAAGCTCGACCATTTTCTCTGTCCCCCCTCAATGCCGAACTAACCCATGTGGTTTTTTGA
>JAWQFJ010001530.1:111548-138908 GCA_034096865.1 Theodoxus fluviatilis | reverse complement strand
CCCCCCCCCCCTTCTCTCACTCTCTCTCTCACCACATTTGAATATTTTGCCTCAAGGGCTGAATGTAAGAAAAGCACTACAGCCTAATTCACTACCCTTGTAAAATAAAGTTGTTCGTTTTCTCTCCCTTTCTCTCCCTCTCTCTCACACACACACAAGGACAGGCACTTGGCTCATTAACACATGTTTCTGGGATTGTTTTCTTCCTCGCTTTCTCAAACCAGTTGCAGACTGTCTCCTGGCACGTGCCACTGCCATCAAGCTGTCACCTCTTCTCGTCCTTGCCAACAGCATCACTGTAGGCTTCTCTCTTCAGGGCAGTCTCAAGATGGCTGGTGTTCTCTTGTAGATCTATACTAAAAAGTAGTAACCCTGCATTGATGCTCTTTGTCAACAGTACACAAGACCTTCACTGAAGATACCCTCTCCCACTGTCCAAGCATAGTTTTGCATAGCACCTGTCGAAAGAGGTAGATAGAAAACAGAAAAGAAAGGAGGGGTCTGCTTTTAATGCATCACTTTTGGCGAATAATTACAACATCTACATAGTGAATGAGGGGACACTAATGTGCCATGGTATGAAACATTTATAAGGAATTAGCACTTGCACATCTCAGCAGGCTGGGTTTAAAAAGTAAAGTTTTGCCATTACAAAGCTGTTTCCGTAACAAGCGAGAATGCGAGAAAACACTTCAACTACCCTTCAAACACTGCATGACGGGCAAGAAAAAATACAATAGATCATTTTGACTTTTGGTAAACAGATGCAAATACCTTTCAATGTAAGGGCAAAAGGTTTTTCCACAAATAACGTAATATTCTGTAAGAGTTTGAAAAGGCTTGGGATGAAAAAAAAATCTTCCCAAATGATTGGTCTTGACACAAATGTTCTTTTGATGACCAGAACTATCCATTCCAAAGACAAGCTTCTCCCCATACCTTAATATTCAGAGGGCATAGAGGGATCTGTGCTTGCCTATATCAGACTTATCACAGTGAGACATGACACAAATCACAGCATTTTGGAGGCGGGGAAGCAACAGGTCTTCATTCATATCACAGGTAACGCTTCTGCATAGCAAAGATTCAAGGCCTTGGGTGGTTGGTCAGGACTAAAGCTGCTCGCATATTGAGCAAAAAGTTGTTACTGTCTGAGACACATGGCCAAACCTCAGAATGGCTGAGACAGATGTGCAAGCATTACTGAGACAGTTTGGACACATCATACACCATTGCCAGAACTTAGCGGCACATGCTTTTTCTGTGGTGCATGAACAGACAGGCAGAGTAAATTTGCATGGTTTGAACAAGACTGCAGGCAACATTATAGCTCCCTTTCAATAACTCTGCATATCACATGGATGTCACTCTCTTTCTCAACACCCAATAAGGGTGCAGCACACATCCTAATATGGAGAAGGTAAAAATTATATAAGGGACAAAGCATAATATAATAGTAAATTAAATAAAAGTGATGACCATGTGAGAATCAACACAATACAACTCTCTTGGAATGCAGGTACTTGATATGAAACAATGAAGTCTAATGATATCAAAAGGAAGACATGGTCACAAATAGTCATGATAAAAATCACTAACGTTCACAATCAGTCAACATTGCAGATCTGTAGGTGTAAGTGAGACACTAATTGTCCACATGTAAGACAATGGAGAAAAATAATTTCATCACAGTCAGAACACTGCACAAGTCTTCCAGTGAAACTTCCCTCCATAATTCACACAGTCACAAACAGCATAGCAATAAGGCAGAAACCGTAAAAAAGAATTGGTATACATGTACATCCTCTGGTAGGGCATGTGATGTAAAACTAGGCACTATGATGGTTCACTGTACAACAAAGTGTCCCTAATTTTTAAAAGCCAGCCTTCCAGTGGGAAATAGGACAGTACTGTTGGTCTTGTTCTGCATACTGAATGGAGGGGAAAATAAGGCATACAGTTTTCAAAACAGCACATGCATAAATAGTTTGTGAGCACAAGTGAAGGCAGCCAGTGGCTTCAAGTCAATGCCTTACAAAGGAAAAAGGCGAGTCTGGTCCTAACTACACTGATCATAGCGATGGATGGCCAAAGTCAGCTGATATTTCACACCTCCAAGATGGAATAAGGCAGTCATGACCACAATGGTGCATGGGGTCCATTACAGGTATGACTTATCCTTCCAGAAAATGGAACAAGATACTCAGCCATGAATATTCCATATGAAAATTATTTATATTAAAAGACACACCAACAAAAAAACAAAAAACAAAAACTAACTCGGCTTCAGCTCCCCAATTCAGGAATGGCTTGGAAATTGTGTGTTTATTGAACACAAGATCAAAGAAGGGTCCAGCAAAACATAAACGAGAACTACCAGTATCACAGCGCCTCATCAGGAAAGCAAAGCAAAGCAAAGCAAATCAGAATAAAGCAAAGCAGAGTAAAGCAGAGCAGAGCACATCAAAGCAGATCAGAGCAGATCAGATAAAGAGAGCAGGGCACAATTGGGCACAAGTCACAACATATCAGAGCTGGACAGTCTGACACCGTTGCCAAGTCAGCAGCAGCAAGATGGTGATCATGGCGTGCCTGACTTGAAAAACACCCATGCGCCAGTCAAGATGATTTCATCAACTTTGATGATTTTCAGGACTGACCAGGCACATTGAGGGGGTGGATTTTACGGTGCAAAGGTGTGTCTGGAGCTTTGCAGGGAGCCCTGGCCCATTCTAACCCCTGCAGGGCCCCCTGGCCCATTCTAACCCCTGCAGGGCCCCAATCTGCTCCTACAGGGGCTCTGTGTACTCAAACTGAACCGCTTGCTGTTGGGGCTCGGTATCTATCTCGTTCAGCAACTGTTCTGCAAGACGACTTCGAAGGCGTCCGCCCACCTGAAGCAAAGTCAGACAAAGGTGATAATCACTTTTTGTTGGTCAGTGTGAACATGCAAAAAACTTTTTGATACATTTATTGACTGTTACCATGCTGATGTGAGCTGAAGTTACAAATTGCATTGTGTCAACTCTGCTGACAGGATTAGAATATTAGACTAAAACTAATACTGCTAAACTTTGATAAATGTTTGTATTCTCTGGAATACTTCTGGAAACACATGCGCGCGCGTGCACACACACACACACACACACACACACACAACACACACACAAATGGGGAAATAATTTTTTAAAAACTTGTTCACACAAATATCACTAGAATCTCCAACACACAACATTTTGAGAAGGAAACAAATTCATGGTGAATTCAGAACATTTTAAAACGATTTCTGTTAGTGAAAAGATGGTGAACAGAAAACCTCATGGAAAACATAAATACAAACAAATGATTCCTTGTCCCAAACAACACAAAATAAAGACTCCCAGGTGTTAAGTAACATTTCTTCTCAGTCTTTCGCATATATATTCTTGTGTTCTACACACAGACTTTGTTAAAATGCAGTCAAGGAAGACAATGTGTGCAATTTTCTGCCTAAATTTCTGAAGAACAAAAAAACACATTGACAATTATCATCTTTGTGCTCCACTACGGATTAATCAGTAGAAAGTTAAGCTTCAGGTAATCCACAAATTATGTTTATGCTTCACCCAATACAAAAACACATCTCTTTGATACATTACTTTTTTCTCTCTGTGTATGTACATGCATGTGTGTGTGTGTGTGTGTGTGTGTGTGTGTGTGTGTGTGTGAGAGAGAGAGAGAGAGAGAGAGAGAGAGAGAGAGAGAGAGAGAGAGAGAGAGAGAGCCAGAGAGAGCCAGAGAGAGAGAGAGAGAGAGAGAGAGAGAGACAGAGACAGACAGACAGACAGACTAATGGACGGAGACAGAGACAGTGGCAGAGAGACACAGACAGTGGCAGAAAGAGAGAGAGAGAGAGAGAGAGAGAGAGAGAGAGAGAGAGAGAGAGAGAGAGAGAGAGAGAGAGAGAGAGAGAGAGAGAGAGAGCATGCTTTTCTTTTTCACAGTTAAGTGAAGCACTGCTACCATGCATCCAGGCATTTTTAGGTAATAATCTAGTATAACCCATCAAGCAAACCGTTCTGGGAAAAATCTTCCATTCAGTCACCAGCAATCACCAGACTGTCAAAGAATTTGCCATCATAACTGAGCATCTGGCTCTAAGAATGCTATGGCAGATTAAACTTCAAGAGACTCTGCAAACTTTGTAGCTGGCTGACTGCATGCATAATCAATGCTATAGTTGCCAGAAGATTTCAGAAGGAAAGTTTGTTTTCAAAAAACAAACAAAAAAGAACAACAAAAACTCAGCAGCAAACATAAAAATAAACGGCACGTGTCAATTCGAAATGTCCCTCAGTGAAAACAAAAACTCCATCTTTTCAACATGCAGTTAGAAATTCAGTCTATGAGAGAGACTATCAATGGAATCAAGTTTCACACTGCACTAGGGCTTACAAAGAGCACTTTCTCCGCTTTCCCACGGGGGATACGGCTGTGCTTCTCTCTGTCCAGTGGAAGCAGCTGAAATTGACACGGGTTGCAAGGAACAATTCACTACAATTCCCACCATCTTGATGAGTATAGATGCCGTGTGACCAAGGCACCAATGAACGACTCAACAACAAGTGCCAGTGAGAGTGGCTTCAGAGTTTGATTGTATTATTGTTGGCTGAAAGGAGCAATAGATCCCAATCGAGTGACAGTATCACTAATCATCTCTCCACTGTAATGATTCAGCTAGCCTGTCTTCACACGTCAAAGCTCAGAATCAGTTAAGCCATCAGCAGGCTTTGATCGTTGTGATTGAAAACAGCAGTCAAGTCACCACAAGCAGGGACTGAACCACGCCACCTCATCGCCTCGCACAGCTGCCCACAGCTAAACATCAGCAATTCGCCTAAAGGTCAATGTCAAACCACCCTCTCTCCCAGTTAGTGTTTGCTTCATTCACTGAGTCTTTTCTTGCATGAAGATATTCTCCACTAAATAGGCAGAAATTCCACAGGAGTTTTCATTCAAGTCTTCACCACAGTGGTGCTTCATAACCTCAAGATGGTCCTACTGGATAACAAAGGAAATACTCATACCCCTCTCTTGCAGTCAAGCACTAGACTTTGACATTTCTCTTGGTGTGCATTTGTTTATTTTAGCGACAAATAGCATCTCATCGCTGCCTGTAAACTAGTATGGGAATGCATTCCTATTGCAGTATTGTAGTGTCCCAAGGACATTCTTCCATTGCCAGTCAATTAATCACTGCAAATGTGGCACTATGCTCCTGCCTTATCTATAACCCCGATTTTCGGCTTCTATGACCCATAGAACATTTGTGGCTGCTCCAATCAGTTGAATGTCCACTGATATTGAAGCTATCACTTGTTAGTAGGCTAAAATCTGTCACTGGGCACAACATCAGGAGTCTGCTATGTGTTTCAAGTTAGCACTGTAAGAAGAAGAGACTGAAAAAGACATGCAGGTAGTGCGATATTTGGAATACTTAGTAACATTACACATGATGGGAATTTCACTCACTTGCACGTGTGCATGCACACAAACACACACACACATACACACACACACACATGCACACACACACTACAAACACACACACACTAAAGACACACACACTGAACACACACACACTAAACACACACACATGCACGCATGCACACACACACATCAAATTCTAACATTCTCTACATATCATGGAGTTGGAACTCTAGTGCTAAAATACTATCCAGATCTGTACAACCTTGCACTATATATACATGCTCACCACATGATACGAGAAAAACCACACATTTCACACAAGCCAACAACACAATACTGTCTCTACCCTTATTAGTGTGTGGAAGTCCCTGCTGTAAAGAGCAGCACATCCTGGAGACACTTACTGTTTTGGGACGCTGCACCCTCCTGAGCTCTGAGGCCCTGAGTCCATTGGCACCCTCAGGCATGGGTGTCAGGCTTCGGTAGGCTGGCCAGACAACATGGGGGGCCCATTGAGCACTGGACACATTGGCAGTGCCTCGGCTGGTAGCTTGGGTACGTCGACTCAGCTGAGCTGATGTGGCCCTCGACCTGTTTAGAGCTATGAAGGAGAAAAACAAGTTGATCAAGCCATCTCAAAAGTCCCCCTGTCATCACACAATATTTACTCATAGCTTACTTGTACATGTATGTATGTATGCTTTCAGATTTGATACAATGAATCATCATCCAGACCTGGGTACCCCAAATTTTGCCTCAGTGTACTCACTGGTTCAGATATGGGTATTTTTATAAAACTGTGCATATTTTTTGCGCGGACTGACAATTTCAAAAATGCAGCTTTTGGTTTGCATACAAAGAGGCAATGCAAGTGAAGAGTTACCTCCCCCTTGACCGCTGACTCTGGCTGTTTAGTTGAAGCGAAACTACAGGGTGACCCAAAATGAATGCAACCCATAAAAGTATGCACAACTGCTACAAATGTGAATGGATTGAGTTGAGTTTTTACACACATCAACGTAAGATAATAACAATTAAGTTTTGAAAGTTTGAGTCATTTCGGTTGGGTGGTCCACATGTTAGCGACGTTCAAAGATATGCTCCAAATGTCCACCACTGACAAAATTGATGTGGATCCCGACTTTCTTGATGATGTGTGGTTCTCAGATGAGGCACATTTTCTTCTGTCTGGCCACGTGAACAGTTGTATGCATATGTGTGTGTATGTGTGTGTGTGTGTCTGTGTGTGTATGTGTGAGCATGTATGTGTGTGTGTGTGTGTGTGTGTGTGTGCATGCATGCGTGCGTGCATGTGAGGTGAGCATGAAGATAGGGAATGTATGAAGTGAAAAGCCTTACACCTGGCACTACTACTGATGCTTACAAATGAGTATACAATGACTGAAATTGGTAATGCACTTACATGTGACAAGTGTTAACATCGCCAAAAGAGTCATGATCGTGCATGTGGACACACTTACGGGTGGCAGTGTTGCTGAAGGCGATCGCCGAGTGTGCTGTGGACATGATGACTGATTCATAGTCATAGACCTGGGCCTGCAGGTCGTCCACTCGGTGGAAGGCATCCAGCTTGAGGTTTCGTTCACGCAGTAGTTGCTTCTTCAAATCAGTCATGTCCCGTTTGATCTTGTCCTGACTCATGTGCTCTATGTGCACCCGCTTCTCCTTCTCATCCTGCATCATCAGCAACTGCGTGTCCTTGTCATCCAGCTCGTCCAACTGTCAACAGGGAGGGCATGCACACAGTTGTCTCAGGGACGTGTACATTTACATTACCATTATTCAACATCAAATAATTTAAAATGAAGGGAAAAAAATGGATGTTGAATAAGTATACAGAACAGTCCATGTAAATGCAGTTTTCAAACTGAATGGAAAGTGATACAATATCTATGTTAGATATTTATGTTCACCTGTGTGTGAAGAATTATTTATAAAGCAAAATAATAGTGACAGAATGGAAAACCAAAGAAAACCAATTTACATGCATGCACACACTCACACACACACAAGCACACACACACACACACACACACACATTTGCTCGCACAAACACTTGGCTCGTGCACACATGCATTTATACACATGAGCACATACAAACACCCACACAGACAAGAAGGGCAAAGCCCATACGACTCACATGCTTGACCTTGACCTTTATATGACCTTGACCTTCAGGTGACCTTCAAGGTCAAGGTCAAACAACTAAACCTACCAATGACATCATACACAAAGAAATGCTTTACACATTTTTCCTACCAAAATACATGTGACCTTGACCCAAGGTCAAGGTCATCCAAGGTCATGCAACACAAAGCTGTTAATTCAAGACATAGGAAGCACAATGGTGCTTATTGGCACTTTCTACCATGAGATATAGTCACTTTTAGTGGTTCACTACCCCATTTTGGTCACATTTCATAAGGGTCAAAGTGACCTTGACCTTGATGATATGCGAACAAATGTGTCTCATGATGAAAGTATAACATGTGCCCCACATAATTATTAAGTTTGAAGCAGTTATCTTCCATAGTTCAGGGTCAAGGTCACTTCAAAATATGTATACAATCCAACTTTGAAGAGCTCCTGTGACCTTGAACTTGAAGCAAGGTCAACCAAACTGGTATCAAAAGATAGGGCTTGCTTTGACCTATATACCACTTGTAGCTAAGGTCGCCATTCTCAATAACGTGGGAGAAAATTGGGAAAATGTGAAAAATGAGTTTTTGAGACCACATTTATGGCTCCTGTGACCTTGACCTTGAAGCAAGGTCAAGTCACTATGTATGTTTTTTGAGGCCTTGTCATCATACACCATCATGCCACATTTGGTGTTGATAGACTTAATAGTCTCCGAGAAAAATCCTACGTTTAAGTTTTTTACGCCCGGACGGACGGACGGACGGACGACACGGCTCAGTACATAGACTCACTTTTGCTTCGCATGTGAGTCAAAAAATTGTATATTCATAAATATCTAATAGAATTAAGGATTGATTGCAATGAACAAAAAAGTGAAATAAACGAATATTACACAACTAAAATGTTACCACATAAAACAAGATCAATCACTTCCATTTTTCTGACACACATCTTACAGTTTACAAGGGAGCACTCTGAGAGTGCAAACCTCCGTCAAGGAAGCCAAGTTTTCCCTTCCATGACATGTATAATTCAGGCAGGATGTTCAGTTAGCCAGGCCCGGTGCTGTGAAATTCAGTTCATTTTAGTGTCTGCTGGAGTTCTCGCACACACCAGCACCGTCAACCGTTTAATATCAAATTCGTTATGCGCAGAAAAAACATCTCTTTATCGCTGTAATTCCAAAACTAGATAACAGATAACTTCCAGATATTAATGGATCATTACTTGGGTGAAACCCCGACCTTGCACAAAATTTCACAACATTCCATTAACATTTTTTATAGTTATTTTGCCAACTAACTAACAAACTAATGAACATATTAACCAACCAAAAGAAAACATAACCTCTTTGTCGGAGGTAAAAAATGCAGTCAAGGAGAGAGGGGAAACCAGTCATACCAGTTTTTCATAGTTGGCTTGTTTGGCAGCTTCCAACTGCTTTTTGCTTCGCTCCTTCTGCATAATTTCATGAGATTTCTCCATTTTGATCCGAAGCTGTGAAAGAGACAGTAGGACAAGTCAAATGTATCCCTCTTACCTTTTTTGCAATCACTCACCGCATGGACGAGGAGGACCAGGACGAGGACGAGGAGGACTAGGACGAGAAGGACGAGGATGACGAGGGCGAGGAGGATGAGGATGAGGATGAGTAGGAGGAGGAGGACAAGGAGGAGGACGAAAGAAAATGAGATTAACCAACACAAACTAGCAGACCAGTAATAGCTTGATAGGGGTATCATCAGGATTATCTTGCCTACCTTCACTTAATCTGATCCCTGAACCTTGAGTCTGTATCCAGCAGCTCACTATTGCAATGCACACACACTGTAGCCATAGCAAGCATTGAAGAGATAACCCTGCATCTCAATAGATTCTGCTTTAATGTAACTTATTCTTGACTTTTTCACCCATCATTACACCCCACTATTTCCCCCCACTCTCTCCCCAACTCCCTACACAAACATGTACGCATACACACACATGGATGCATGCATACATGCATGCACACATACACACGCACACACACACATGCACACACATACATACGGACATGCACACGCACACACATACACATGCACAAACATGCACACACACACACACACACATGCGCGCGCGCACACACACACACATACACACACATGCATGCACACACACACACACACACACACATACACACACATGCATGCACACACACACACACACACACACACACACACACACACACACACACACACAATCCCCCACTGTCCTGCCAGACTTTCATGAACTGTCAAGAACAATGCATTTATCATCAAGAGACCAACCTCCTTCTCCAGCTTTTTCCGGACTTCGTTGCATTCCAGCTCTGCGGTGGCCAGGGATTTCTTGACTGAGAGGAGTTGCTGTCTCAGCAAAATGACCTCCTCTTCTGCCAGCATCTGGATCTCTGTGCATTCCTTCTGGCTCCGCTCAAGCCGCTTACGGACATCTGCCAACTGCAATCCACACCCCACCCTCAGTATCCATTTTCATTTTGTACCACTAAGACACATGTCAGACTTACAGAATCTGTGTCAGTCTGTATCAGTGGTAGAGGATATGATTGAGGAGGAATGGCCATGAATGTAAGCCTATAATTTATGTTTCCAACATTTTTGTGCAACCCTCACTCTCTTATACATTTGACCATTTTGTTCTGTTTCTTGACAACACTAAGAGTATGACAAAATAAGTCTTGTCTTTGTTATAACAAATATTGATCATCATAAACAGGTATGATGTAAGAGGGTTTAGAGTATCAAAGGAAATCTTCCTAGCCAACATTTGGCATGAAAAAGATGATGTCACTCTGAATGATTGCCCCTCATGTAAAACAAGGAAAAATCTCCACATATTTGGTGAGGAAAACCTCATTCCAAGAGCAGGTGTAACACCACACAACACTGCAGATCACAGACATTCATGTTCTGTGGAAAGTTTGCAAAAGAGGTTTGATGCATCATGAAATAAAACCAGCAATAAATGACGGGCGACTGAAAAGTTTTGAGCCTTACATAGAAAACCTTGCATTATCCCACCTAATTTGTTTCCTATGTTTTGTACATGGCTTCTGTTCATTCTTCAGCCTTCTCTTTGCAGCATACACAAGGTTGAAAGAGCTACGTGACAAAAGCAATGTGGAGCAGCACAGGAACACCATTCAAGATCATGA
The DNA here is from genome assembly GCA_034096865.1 of Theodoxus fluviatilis. NCBI lineage: Eukaryota > Metazoa > Mollusca > Gastropoda > Cycloneritida > Neritidae > Theodoxus > Theodoxus fluviatilis. The sequence goes on along the minus strand of JAWQFJ010001530.1, from coordinate 128,083 downwards.
CCAAAATCTGGCAACAACATGTGAAGAACTTGGACTGGTGAGGAATGACTCTTATTAAAATCATCAACGCATGAATAGAAAGGTGGAAGATAACTGAACCAGGTGCAGTTTGAGAGTAGAATTGTCGCAACAAAAAAGTAAGTCTAAACATAGAGTGTTCATTGATACTTTCATTGGACAATATCAATAGATCTGATGTCATTTTCGGGCCATGCTGATTGGACAGTTGGTTCGCCCCTTTCTACAATTAGATCACAGAAGTTGCCCAGGTCTATTCATATTGACGGACAGTTTTCCCAATATCTCTTAATACAGGGGATAATTTTTGTTACAGAAAACATGTGTCCAAACATATAGAACAGATGTTGATCTATGGACAGATTTGAAAATTCCCAGTTGATTGAAATGACAAGAAGCGTTCTATTTGTTGATTGATGAATGCACTGTGTAGATCGAACATCACTTGTAGGGTTCTCCATATCTATTCATAGGTCGACAAACACTCTATGTTTAGACGCGCATTTTTTGTTGCGACAGAAACACTAAAACCTGAGAGAGCTGCCCACAAGGTGCAGGGCAGCCAAGGCCTCACTCACGAGTCTCATGAAGTGGTTGGTGCTATGACTGTGACGCCAACCATTCAGGGTCCGTAATTCCACGATCAGCTTGTACAGAGAGAGATTCTCATGCTGCAGCTCACGAATTTGCTCTGCCTGGCTCTTCACGCCCATTAGTGAGTCTTCCTCTGAAACAAGCCAGCCACAGGGGATGTTTTATTCACAGTTACATTCTCAAGGACGGTGGGGGGGAAAGTTGTAGTGCCTGAAAAATGAATGTCTTTCTCCATTTTCACACCAAACATTATCTTTCATGTGTCTCTTGAATCTGCAGGGATGCCACTGTGCTCTAATGAGGGGCAGTCTATAGTTACCACAGAAACTTCTGGTAATTCTTCTATCTTTCCAGAGCACTACATGGATTTCAAGGTTAGAAATCCTAGACAAAGGCAGTCATTATTTTACAAAGTCTATGTTCTGCTCTTGCGATCACCTGCCACACAAAACCTACATTCCACTTTTGTGGTAAACTGGTATACAAAACCTACATTTTATTCTTGTGGTCAATTGCTATACAAAACCTACATTCTACTTTTATGGTCAACTGGTATACAAAACCTACATTCTACTTTTGTGGTCAACTGCTATACAAAACCTACATTCTACTTTTGTGGTAAACTGGTATACAAAAACCTATGTTCTACTTTTGAGGTCAACTGCTACACAAAACCTATGTTCTACTTTTTTGGTCAACTGCTATACAAAACCTACATTCCACTTTCGTGGGCCATCAGGAACAAAAAGTCCTCACCACAAATTTGTCTAAATTCGAATAAAATATTCAAAGTTGAACATTTATTAACACCAATATCACCATTATCACCAGCTTCATTACAGCCATAGAAAGGGTGACACCACTGCAGGGCCAGGTGCTGGGTCTGACCTCCAACAGGTGAATGCTTGGCCTTCAGCTTGGCCATGGCCTCCACAGCTTCCCGTCGGGTCTCGTTGATTTTGTCATAGACATCCTCGACCAGGTCCACCCTGCAACAAAAAGCACAGTCTTGCTTACATCATAAATGGCAAAAGTATTATTGCAAAGTCCAGCAGAGTCATTTTGTAGAAAAGATGAAAAGGAAGGGCTATTCCTGTAAATACACTTTGTTTTTGCTTTGGCACATTGTAGACGCTGAACCAAAGCTAACGCAGTTACACACACGGTAGGTGCATCATAGATGTTCACCAAGTATCATTCACACACAGACAGAATTACATCCACGGGCAGATTTACAATGAAGATTTGCAGCAAGTATGACATTGTCAGGTTATTTAAATAATCCCAGATTTTCCCCATCCTATGGATAGAACCACAGCACTGCGCCTCACACATTGTCAAACCCCAAAGCATGCTCACTTATCATTGTCATTGTTAACCAGACCTTGTCCACTACATGGAAATGTCAGGTAATGCCTTGTGGGAGAATGTCTAAGTGGTACAAGTTTACAAACCAGCATCGTCACAAGCTCAAAAGAGACTTCAGTAAAACTTAACTGGAGGTTAGGGATACTAACTGACATCCAGACCTATCTTAAAATCAGAATAAAAGCCTGCAGCTGTACAAATTTTAGAATTATACCTGAAAAGGAATTCATGCAACACACTTCTCATTAAAAACTGATTCAATGCATGCACTTCCTTATAAAAAAACATGCTCCAAAAGATCATACAAACCTGTATTTGTCAAACTTGGATCTGAGCAAGAATGTTGAACTAAATATGTTCTGGATGAGGTCGTCATAGTCATCTTTCACTCGTTCCCTCAGATCCCTTTCTTGAGACATCATCATCTCTCGCATCTCCACAATCTTTGCCCTCAATGCTGTGATTTCTGTAATCGACGAGAAAATTTGTCATCACTTCAGACACAAGACCACAGGTACACTGAGAGAAAACTTGTCATCACTTCAGACACAAGACCACAGGTATACTGAGAGAAAACTTGTCATCAGACACAAGACCACAGGTACACTGAGAGAAAACTTGTCATTAGACACAAAACCACAGGTACACTGAGAGAAAACTTGCCATCACTTCAGACACAAGACCACAGGCACACTGAGAGAAAATTTGTCACCAGTTCAGACACAAGACCACAGGCACACTGAGAGAAAACTTGTCATCACTTCAGACAAAAGACCACAGGCACACTGAGAGAAAATTTGTCATCACTTCAGACACAAGACCACAGGCACACTGAACAATCAGTGAGGTAGGAGGCTCCGTTGGAAGAAAAGGAGAAGTGTCAGATGGACATACAGATCTGCATGTCACTATGAAAGTTGTAAAGCAGTTTCATGCTGAGTTCATAAATTATGGCTTCTGGAGTAGTTCACGTGGTGTTCCCAAGTTGCACTTTCGAGCAAAACAAACATTTTTCTCTGCAAATCAGCATGAAGAATTGTAGAAGACACCAGCATTGGCCGATTCACACATTTATGGCAAGATAACTGTGATCTTCTTCTGTCTGCCTGCACTTTAAGGGGAGACATGGGTAAAAGAGAATTTTTTAAAAACTGTAATGAGTTTTCAAAATATCTAGCATGGCAATTTAAAGATTATGTGAAAATAAGTTAAAACCACTTATGCTCAATGGAAAAAAAAGTAAATTATTTGTTAAATATTTAAATATCACATCATTTTCTATCTTAAAAAATGTACAGTTCAAAAACTATCTACAGCAAAATTTTAATTTTGGTTTCCTTACATTTGTCATTTCAATATATAAAACTTGTTACATCCTTTTGGGAAAATTCCAAACTCTTTTGAAAAGGATATTTACTTAGTTTATTTACTCAAAAGAATCTCCATTTTTAGAACTTGTTTAATGTATAGCTGCTGACCTAGGGGCTCATTTCACAAACCCATGTGACAAAATGTTGCTACATGCATAAAGAACACCCCCTGAAAATTACAGATCTGTATAATGCTCCGAATATTTTCTGTATAATTTCAAGTCCACAAAAAGTAGTTTACGAGAAAACGTGAAAAAAGAAACCTTGGGAAAACTTGCTTTTTCCATCTTCTATGTATTTCCAATAGTGCTGGCAAAAATGCTCAGAGGGGTAAGGTTCTTTCTTTGCATTTTTACATGTTTTCTAGCATGTTTTAAATAGAGAGACTATTGGAATTACATTGCAGAGGGTTGAAACAAAAAAAAAATTCTCGTAAGTCAAAATCACCAGAAAATGACATTTTGACCGTATTCATAGTGGTGTCTCCCCTTAAGTTCTACACAGTTTTTGCAGAACTAAAAGTGAGAGTAACCTAAAACCTTCAGTAACAGCATGCAAAGATATTTCCTTATCAAAGGAACAAACCAAGTAGAACATATGATAACATCCTTTAAATTAAAAAAATTATATCACATGGCTGACTGCTCTGCTTCCCAAATTGGAGATTTTACTTCAGCCCGATCAGGTGTTAAAGTGTAAAATTGGTTTGAAACCCAGGTATGGGTGATAATTCACTTTATAAAACTTTCATCTCTTTATCTTTCACCCAGTAATTCATGTGGGAGGGGTAAATTAACAAAAGCAACAAGCTTTTTAAGTGGTAATGAGTATTGAATCGCATACACTTACAGTCTCACTGCACAACAGCATTGTTTCAGAGCCACATTACAACCAATATCACTGCAGCTACTGCTACAATAACTACAGCTGTGACAGCCATAACAACTTCTTGAAGTCTGTGTGTGTATTTGTGTGTGTGTGTGTGTGTGTGTGTGTGTGTGTGTGTGTGTTTGTATGTGCATTGTGACGTACCCTCCACTTTAATTTGCTCAGTTTGCAAATTCTTTTTTCTTCTCTTGGTCTAGGGGTATGCTTGGAGGGGGTCAACTATATAATTCATTCTCTCCCACTCTCTCACTGTTCACATAACATGACACAGTGTTCAATAATGATTTTCTTTAATGAAGTTAAATCATGAAACAAGATGAATTTTATAACCCAAAGAATAGAGTCAATCACTCAAATTAGTCAGTCTACCTTCAGACTGAACGTGTAGAGTTACTCTCTCTACACCAACCCAAAGAATACAATTTCAAGGCAACTGGATACGATCAGTCATTGAACCAAAGTCAATCTACTTCTCAGAATACTTAGAGGTGTGTTTCCTCTAAACGACAATGAACTTGACTTTAGCAAGTTTATCAAAAGTCTCTTACGTAGACACGATGGGCGACGCTATTTCAGGGTTTCAAAAGTCATTTGAAGTGTACTTACAAGAGAGTCTTGCCACGTTGCCGTGTGACGCTAATTCAGAAGCGCGTCACAGATGAAGTTTGTCCAAGAATACCGGTCTTTTAGACCCAACACATACACTCTCGCACTCCAGGCTACTCCTGGGAAGAAGCAAGCTCAAAAGGCCATAGACATTGGTGTGTATCTACACACAGTGACACACCACTTGACACTCACTCAGCCAGAATTTCCTCTTTGACTGAGGGAAAACGTCTTGCGACGAAAATAGCGGCAGGATTCTGTGAGGATCGATCGTTCCTCCTGAAGTAGGGACTCTGTTCTTCAATCAGCACTCAGATGATTGATGGGGAATCAGTCCTTGAAGGATTTCTTCTAAACTTGTTCCAGCTGCAACACGTAGCTGCGTCTATTCGATCTGGACTTGTACAGTTATAGTCCAACAGGATGTGCGCACACATAGAATTTCTGCTCTTAGTATAACAGTCAGATGATCGACGAATTCGGAATTTGCAGGAGTTCATTCACGTGTCTCTTTTCAACACGGAGTTTTCACACTTAGACAGACCACGTCTGTTCAGCTCGCAAGCTCAACAGCCCACTCATGGGTTACTATCCTTGTGATACAGGATTCTTGAGAGATTCTTTTACGTGTTATCCCTGCACACGGAGTGGCTACTCTTCACACTTAGACTTCACGTCTTTCAGGCTCGCAAGCCCCAGTGCTCACTGAATCTCACTCGCTCCTGCGACGTCTAAAGAATCATAACAAAGCATACTCTTGACCAGCCTCAACCAATCAGATTGTCAGGAATAGCGTCAGTGTCCTGGTTACTCTGAGCTGGTCGTTGCAGCATTGCGCCAAACGTTGGATTTTAAAACCTAGACGTAACCCAGACAAAAGTTCACAGAAGGTCAGACTGCTACGTCCAGCCAGTCTTGCATAGTTTGAAACAAGGCAGAAAATGAGGACAACGGTTTGGCATTCCCAGACAACAGAGCAGGGAGAAAAACTTTGAGTCCACCTGACCTCGCGCTGCACTCAGCCCAAAAATAGGACGCCGTCACGTAGGCGTTCTCCTCAGCCCTGTTAACGGCTTCAGCAGCTTACAGCCAACTCGATCGCGTTTTCAAAAACGCATTGGGAATATAACACAAGGTAGACATTTCACACATAAGAATTATAATTCAGGGGTAGGTCCGCCACATGCATGCATGCATTTGTGCATGCATGTGTGTGCGTGTATGCGTGTGTGTGCATGTATGCGTGTTTGTGCGTGTATGAGTGTGTGTGCTTGTATGACGACACGGCAGCTGTTTGAGACCAAAAAAGTGATTTTCGGATTTTTGCAGAATTTGCTTCCTCAACATCTAATCTATCGACTCCAACAATAACATCTTGTAAAAAAAATAGGCAAAAGTCGTTAAAACATTATTACAAAAGCGTGGGCTTGGATATTTATGCTAAGGATTCTAAAACATGGCCATTTTTAAAGCCCTCAAACGCATAGCAACGCTTTGGGAAATATGCGATGTTTGGTACCACCAGATAGCTCACGTTTCGAAGCTGTGTTGCCCTGCACTGTCGACAAAAATAGACTTCACTGCGATTGGTCACCAGCATTTGAATGAGCGGCAATGTTTGCGATAGATTTCCATATAAGGCTACGCATTACTATTTCATTGATAGCGTAAGTGTCTGGGTCAAAGTTTAGCCAATCAGAGCACAGCAAACACCTCGTCGATTCACTCGGCCTGCCCACAATGCACCGCGATTGTAAACAATATGGCTGCATTGTTCCACGCGACTTTTGACTGTTCATCATATTTCAAGGCTATTTCTCGAAATTGATTACTGTTACAATTGTGTTGAGCAAAGAGAATGCCTCGTCCACAGAAACAAAAGCGTCGCCTGCAAGCAAAGCAAGCAGCTGCTGCTAAAAAGGCCAAGACTGAAGGGTTGAATGAGAGTGTTACGAATATCGGCTTCGAGTCGAACTTCGACTAGTTCGAGTTCGCCGGTTGCTCTCTGCAATAACATATATATTATTAGGTGAAATATATTTCATCAATGTGACTTCAAATGGAATATTTTTACTTCTGTGTGCTGCATATGTATACTTGTAAAAAAGGCCAAGACTGAAGGGTTGAATGAGTCAGCGTTACGAATATCGGCTTCGAGTTGAACTTCGAGTTCGCCGGTTGCTCTCAGCAATAACGTATATAATATTATTAGGTGAAATATATTTCATCAATGTGACTTCAAATGGAATATTTTTACTTCTGTGTGCTGCATATGTATACTTGTGAAAAATCACACTGGATTTTGCTGTCTGCATGGAGCAGGGACCATCAATCTGTAAGTGTTGTTTTAGCCTTCTTTCTTCCCCTTTTTCTGCGTTTTGTGCTTTGTGTGCGTCTTGGTGTCTTCAAATCCCTAAGGCTCAGTAAGTTTTGAAGATAAATACTTCTACTTTGGCACACTGCTAGTTTGGATATTTTTGAAGATAATTACGTTTGCTCATTGTCTTAAACCATGTAGTTTCTTCATAAATCATAATCAGGCGGTTAAAACACACACCTGTGTAGGCCTTTAAAAAAAAAAAATAAATAAAAATCCATAACCATCCAAATGCATTGAAACAACGTAAATATGTGACCATTGGGGAATTAAACCAATTGCAATAAACAAAATTGGAATCAGTTTCATAGAATAGAAATTATAGGCTTTTGATTTTTTTTGTTTGGCGGCCATTTTGGATCGTTGCCATGGAAACTGATGACATATATTATCAGGCATTATCATTTTTTAGCTCCTACATCAGTATACATTTGTTGACTAAAAAGAGATACAAAACAAATGACAGCAAACTTGGTCCAACATTAGCTGCCATGTCTGGCCTTAATTACACTATGAAAATGGGAAAAGATGACTTAAACCTAAGTGTATGCAACGAGGAGAGAGACTTAGGAGTCACTTTTGACCCTAAATTGACATTTGACCCACATATTCAAGCTTCTATAAACAAGGCCAACCAGATGATTGGAGTTATCAAAAGAACCTTTATATATTTAAACAAGGACGTTTTCATCCAGCTATACAAGGCTATAGTTCGACCAAGAGTTGAATATGGTAATATTATATGGTACCCGCATTTAAAAAGACAGTCAGAGGCTGTGGAGAGAGTCCAGCGCCGGGCTACCAAGTTGCTGAGCGAATGCCGGGAGATGTCCTACAGCGAGCGCTTAGAGTATTTAAATCTGCACTCACTGAGGGGAAGGAGGATTCGCGGTGACCTAATAGAGACGTATAAATTGTATAATAATCTCGTAGACGTGGAGTGGAGCGACTTTTTTGAGTCACCGAGCTATACCAGTACGAGAAATGCAGACGGAAAGGTATTTATCCAACGTAGTAATACTAACCTAAGGAAGTATTGTTTCAGTAATCGTGTTGCTCACCTGTGGAATAACCTTCCGTTTCAGCTTAAGACTGCACCAACTACTAACAGCTTCAAAAACCAACTGGACAAGGATCCTACTTTTAAGTCATTATTTGGAAGCTATGATGAGTGACGTTGTCGAAATTAGAAATTACACTATGACCCTATATAAGGCAACACATTACGATGGGGCGTTTAAAAGGCTTCACGGCCTATATCCAAGCCTCTCATACTACTACTACTACTACTACTACTACTATACGGAAACGAGGCTCACAACTTCCTCTTTCATTCATTGGTGGTTATTTTTAGGTGCAATGCTTTCACTCAATGCGATTTGAAGCGAAATGAAGCTTACCATCGGAAAATGGACTGGCCCAAGCCCGGCAGCCATTCTCGCAGCGACGCACACATCACTTTTGCAAACTACGATTTCCCCAATTTTTGAGCTATCAAACTAAAAAATAATGTAACAGAGTAAAAGACAGAAGAATAAACTTTCATCCAGTATAAATTTTATTTCATACATCGCCATACACACAGAGAGATGAAAGGAGAAACATAGGGTAAAATTGGGGAAATTCCACCCAGCGGACAGCCAATTGGCTCACTTTGGTATTGCTATTATTATTATTATTATTATTATTATTATTATTAAGTAAACAAGTGTTTTAAGCAAAAATGAAATGTTGATTTATGTTTGGATGAACCTGTTGTATACATGACATTTCTGAAAACACACACACACACACACACACTAATGCGTATAGTCTCAATCTGGCCTCCTTAGGGAAAAAAGTCCTATGTACTGATCCTAATTTCTTATTCTCTTTCTTCTTCTTCTTCTTTTCCATGTTACCTTTCTCGCAATTCTGTGTGTGTGCATGGCCTCCTCTAGAAGCAGACTTGCCGCAGAGCATTTTTAGAGAACTTTACGTTCCTTTTGAAGTGGAGTCTCAGCAGAGGATTATGCAGCACTGGGTTGCTGTCTCTTCAAGAATATTTTACTGAAATGTTCCGAGTATACTTGATTAAACGGTATGTCAAGAGTATTTGCTCACTTAGGCTCTGTTCTTTATACTTCTTGTTCAAGATTGTTGAGATAAATGTTTGTCAGTTTGACTTTGAGGTTGAGGACCAACGTCCCATTCTAAAGCCTAGTGTGTAGCTTCATAGCACAGTATCTTCAAATTATACAATACAAATTAGTGGGAATCCTGAAAAGAGAAAAATAAGAGAGTTGTTCTCCCGAGTTCGTGACTGGATGGGGTGCTCTATTAAAGTTTCTTATAACCAGCTATTTTTTTGTTTTAGGCAAAGAAACATTGCATCAGGAGGTTGTACATATGTCCAAGAAACACCATGAGCAGTGGGATTTGATGAAAGTAAAGTTTGTGCATGTTAGAGTAATAAATAATGTAAAATTGCCGTCAAAATGGTGGCCAAAAAGTGGAACGGCTGACCCAACACGCTCCACAAACTATCTGCAGCAAAGTATGCCATTGGTGTTTAAAAATTCTGCTGTGAATCTGTTGTTTAAAGTTTTATTTAGCTTTTCTCAGCAAGAAAACCGCAATGTCACAATAACTGTAAGTGAAAATCGACTTCAAAAACAGGGTAACGCACGCTTCATGCGAGGTCACAAGTAGACTTGCTTTTTTCACAAGCCGCTTCCTCCCGAACGCATTCAACACACACCTCTAGGTTTTAAAATCAAAAGTACTGATTCAATAGATCAAACTCATACAGAAAACATTAGCATTTTGTGTGCAATGTTTAAAAAAAAATTCTTCTTAAAAAAAGTCACAGATGAAGCGTGCGTTACCTTACAGTGGCCAGTAACAGCATTTCGCCGTCACAGATATATCTTGTCCAGTATCTGTTACGTAACAACTATATCCAGCTCTCATCTTGTCACATGAAAGGTGCTTGCCCTTTACTTTAGTGACAGGTATTTGTTTACTCCAAACTCATTTGCATTTCAGAATTACAGGTTCTAAGAAGTCACGGTGTAATGGTGTTACTTTTGGGCAGGGGTATACTTAATGACACTGTTTTTAAAAAGTACTACTGCTGCTGCTTTTTTGGTTACATTCTCTGATACTGTAATGACTAAGCTGTCCAAAAATGACATTAAGAATTTCTAAATTGAATGTTTAAAATTTAGTCCATTTTCCTGGTTTTAGTCACGAACTCGGGAGAACAACTCAAGAGAGAAGTGAAAGGTAAACAGCCAACTGCTTGCTGTCTGAACTTCCCTATCAGCACTGTTTAAGTTTAAAACAAGTGTTTTCATTGAAATAGATATTTCTGTTTATGTTCAGATGAATCTACTATACATGACCCTTTTTATTACAGAAACACACATGCATGCACATTTGCATGCGCACACACACACAAACACACACGTACACTCACACACACATGCATGCACACAAGTACACACGTATGTACGAACACAGACACGCGCACGAACACATGCACACACACAACATGTGCAGTCTTAATTTGGTCTCCTTGAAAAGTAGAAAGGAAAAAAAAAGTAAGGTCAACCTAACACTCACATTCACACACACACACACACACACACACACACACACACACACACACACACACACACACACACACACACACACATACACACACACACACACACCTCTATTTTTTTGCCATGTTACCTTAACCACACCTCTTATTTGTTTCCTTACAGCTGGAGTGTGTGGGGATGGTGGAGACTGGACTAACTGCCATGGCCTGGAGCCCTGACCTGGAGGTGCTGGTACTGGCCACAGGTCAGCCCCACTGTGCTCACAGTGTGTGTGTGTGTGTGTGCTTGCATGCTTGTGTGTGTGAGTGTGTGTGTGCATGCATGCCTGTGTGTGTGCATGTGTGTGTGTGCGCGCGTGCGCGTGTGTGTGCATATATGTGTGTGTGTGTGTGTGTGCTGGCCATTGCACATTCACGCTGTAGTCAAAGTAATATGACCACTTGTCAGTGACTGGGAAGCCCTTGTGCTTCTTCTCTTTCTGTTATGTGAAGATTATCCTGATGTTTCACTTCTCTTCTCTCCCCCCCCCCCCCCCCCCCCCCCCCCCTCCCCCTCCTTAGATAAGGCTGTTTTGGACTTGTATGACTTGTTTTCTTATGACCCCAGCATCTTTTAAACTTTAATTCGTTCATGCATGTACTTTCCTAATAGAACTAGGATTATAGTTCCACTCAATGATAATGCACTGATTTCTTGGCATGTCTTTCAGGCCATGAGACTCTAATCCTGATGAACCAGGAGTTTGAGACCATCATAGAGGTCTCACAACATCCCACTGACCTGGGACAAGGTAGGCCCCCCCTTCTTGCATCTGATGGGGAACTGCTGTGGCCATGTTGTTATCTCTGTGTCATGGGGTGTTTTGCTTGTTTTAACCCTTGTACCACCGGACATCCCGGTGCGTCCTGCAAAAAATGGCTATTCTCTCCCGTGGAAGTCCCGGCACGTCCCTCATGACGCCACACTAACACTGGAAGCTGCCATGTTTTCCATGGTGACGTTAATCTCTCGAGATTTCGAGCATTAGCTCCGCAGTGAATAGGCCATTGGCTGCCATTTCGATTGTTAATTTCTGGCGATCAAGTGAATTTTTCTGAAATTTTTAAACATTGCAATGTTGGGCGAGCCCCAGCCAGGCCCATCGCATATTTTTTGCGAAGATAGCAATGCAGAAAGCGTTGAATTAATTTTGTTTGACCTGGAATAGGACAATGAGAGTGACCTAGATCCAGAGATTCTGACTAGCAAAGTCGACAGCGATCATCTCTGATTAAATGGACCCGCAATCTGACTCAGATCACACTAGAGAAATTGGAGGAGGAAGTGGGCGTGCTTTGCAACCTGCTTGTTGGTGTGTCAGCCTCTGATATTCTTGAATTATATCTAGATGATTCATTTTCCCAGCATGTTGCAGAGCAGACGAACTTGCATGTATGGTGTTTAAAAGCAGGCAGAAGAGAGTTGTGAGGACTGAGTGTGGAAAGACACCACTGCCAAAGAAATCAAACTCTTCTTCACAATCAAAATGTTTTAATCAGATTTGTCTCTATTTCATTTTGATTTTGTCCTCTATGATCTTCCCTTGTGAGGTACTGTTTTTATATCATAAGGCAGTGTGTGTGGTCAAGGGGGAGTTAACTCTTCACTAGCATAGGTTTCAGATTGTGGCTGTAGTCTAGATAAGATGTTATAATGGTTTTGGGAATGGAACTGAGGGTTGAGGAACTGCTTCTTTTCAGAAATTGATAGCTACTCTGTATTTCAATATTTTGGTGCCCATTATTTGAGCCTCAAAGGATAGATGAGCATTTCTTATGAAAGAGAAATATGTTATCAAAAGGAAGGTATTAAAACTTTTGGGAATTTTTTTTAAATTTAATTTTTATTTAAGGTAACTGTTAAAATTTACATGGTTGCCTCCCTTTTCGTGGGGTTTAGAGTTAGGTTTTTTGCCCAAGGTACCGGTGGTCAGAGAGTTAAACCAAGTACCGTTGAATGTAGTCATTGCCAGGAGGTGGTGTCCAGTCAGTACTGACTGTAGCTTCATAACGAAAGGAAGGTACACGGGTGGAATACTTGCTTGTGGATAATTGGGGGAAATACAGTCATTCACCCCATGTGGTCAGTGTGCTTGCATTGAAACTGAGGTTTACTTATTTTAAGTGCAACTGTGTTTTTGAAAGTAAAATGAATTAAGTATAAGAGATCTTCATTTCCTGACAAGTATTTAATAGAGTGTTAGTTTTGTAAGTGAAATATATGTTTTGCTATTTTTTTTAAAATTATAACAAGACTGACTGAGTGTGTGTACCTGAAATGTAATTTTTTGGACAGAATGTCAGTGTTGAAACTGATATATTATTAGGTGCTCAAGTTAAGTAAATTGTTCTTTGTGCAGCTGAACCTGTCACTGTTGGCTGGGGCAAGAAGGAGACACAGTTCCATGGGTCAGAGGGCAAATCTGCCGCCAAGAGGAAGGCTGAGGTAAGGAGGGCAGATGAGTGTGATGCATCCATGGGAGTGTAGTATTCGGTGCTGATTCCTCAGTGAGATTTGCTGGATTGCTGCATGAAAGTGTTTGGCATCATCTGGGTAATCGGTATGTTAGATTTGATGGCTGTTTTGTTTTCTCCAAATAATGTTATCTCCTCCGCTCTAAGACACGAATGTCAGTAGAGATTGATGCAAAATCTTTTGCTTCATGTCTACTTTTTCATTGACAGCTCTTTGTCTTTCACTCAGTGCATATGAATGTTTTAATTTGCCTGACTGTTTTCAACTTCTTTTTTTCCTTGCTAGGGAGTCGGGCCCGCCTTTGACTGGGATGACAGGCAGCCGAGAGTCAGTTGGAGCAGTGAGGGCAAGTTCTTCATGGTCTCCTCCATCAACCCAGCCACAGGTAGGAACCTTGCTTGCAGCAGTCCCAGGCTGTGAGGCTGCCTTGCTGTCAACTGGTGGTAAACACTGCATGTGTGGTACTGGCACAGTGTTACCTGCCACCCACAAACTTGACGACTTGCATGAAAATGAAACCTGAGTAACATGGGACCCTAAGGTAGAGGCCTGATTTTAGTGCCTTGACTCTCTTACCACCAGTACCTTGGGCAAAAAAACCTAACTCTAAACCCCACGAAAAGGAAGGCAATCGTGTAAATGCTAATGGTTACCTTAAATAACCATCAATAAAATATATATAAAGTTGTTTACAAAAGTTTTAATACCTTCCTTTTTATAACATATTTCTCTAATATAAGAAATGCTCATCTTTCATTTGAGCTTCAAATAATGGGCACCAAAAATTGATGTACAGAGTAGCTAAGAATCTCTGGAAAGATGCAGTCCCTCAACCCTCAGTTCTCTTCCCCAAACCATTATTATGACATCTTATCTAGACTACAGCCACAATCTGAAACCTATGCTAGTGAAGAGTTAACTCCCCCTTGACCACACACACTGCCTTATGATAAACAACGCAGTACCTCACATGGGAAGATCATAGAGGACAAATTCAAAACGAAATAGAGACAACTCTGATTAAAACATTTTGATTGTGAAGAAGAGTTTGATTTCTTTGGCAGTGGTGTCTTTCCACACTCAGTCCTCACAACTCTCTTCTGCCTGCTTTTAAACATCATACATGCAAGTTCCTCTGCTCTGCAATATGTTGGAAAAATAAATCATCTAGATATAATTCAAGAATATCAGAGGCTGTCGCACCAACAAGCAGGTTGCAAAGCACACCCACTTCCTCCTCAAATTTCTCTAGTGTGATCTGAGTCAGATTGCGGGTCCATTTAATCAGAGATGATCGCTGTCGACTTTGCTAGTCAGAATCTCTGGATCTGGAGGCTTGTTCAGAAGTACTCAGCGCTGCATGAGCGCTTCATGTTGGCAATTGAGCGCTTCATGCCACTCCTGAACGCCCCAGATTTTGTGCAGCGCTTCACTTGTTAAAGGGGAGGTAAATCTTCTGCGCCCCATGTTGTGTTGATAGATGCGAAGAAAGTATTTTCTTTGCCACAGACATCGTTTATGCACGTTTACATGTATTCTGCATGAATAAAGTCCACTACGGTGTCATCCTTACTTGCCATTACTCGCGCATACAGGGCGCTTGGGGCAAATAAAGCCCGTTCCAGTCCCAAAATGATGTTTCTGAGGGTTATTTTACGCGTCGACGGCCAGTGCGGGATCGAAGACGCCATTTTGAAATGATGCAAAATCATCCTGCTGCACGTCGGATTGGTGATTCACAGCGCTGCTCAGTGCTGAGTGAAGCACGCCCCAAATTGGCCGTTCAGGAGTGAAGCACATGCAGCGCTGAGTAAGCGCTTTGAAGCACTGCGCCTTCTGAACTCCCCTTAGGTCACTCTCATTGTCCTATTCCAGGTCAAACAACGGTAATTCAACGCTTTCTGCATTGCTATCTTCGCAAAAACATGTGATGGGCCTGGCTGGGGCTCGCCTGACATTGTGATGTTAAAAAAATTCACTTGATCGCCAGAAATTAACAATCAAAATGGCAACCGATGGCCTATTCACTGCAGAGCTAATGCTTGAAATCTCGAGAGATTACCGTTACCATGGAAAACGTAGCAGCTTCCAGTGTAAGTGTGGTGTCATGCAGTATGTTCTGGGACTTCCACGGGAGAGAATAGCCATTTTTGGTGGGACGCTCCGGGATGTCCGGTGGTAAGAGGGTAAATGAAAGCAAGTGGAAAATGTTAACATTTGATGAATGTGATTTTTTAATGGTGTGAATGGAGATAATGGACTTCAGGAAATGTTTTCTTTGAGCAGAGGGTGTCATTTTAACTGTTCCACTGTACTGTGCTTGGGGATGACTTGAATCCTGCAGATGATAGATGGTTGTTGATTGCAAATGGCTGTGGTAGAACAAAAAGGCAATGTCCCAGTGGGTCCTGTAGGTGATGACATACCTGCAGTTGATAGACAGGTGGTTGTTGATTGCAAATGGCTGTGGTAGAACAGAAAGGCAATGTTCCAGTGGGTCCTGTAGGTGATGACATACCTGCAGATGACTTGCACTGTGTTCACCTTTCCAGGAGCAAGGAAGCTGAATGTGTGGACACCAGAAGGTGTGCACCATGCAGTCAGCGAGCCTGTGGATGGTCTGGAGCACCCCCTGGCTTGGAGGTGAGTGTCTGCAGTCTGGCATTTTGGTCACAGTGTGGCTGTTTGTTGTTTGTTTTTTAATTTTATTTTAAAATTATGTTAAGAAAATATATAAAAGTTACCAATGATGATAACACACGTTTTATAAATCAAATCATTGATAATATTGTATTGCTCTATTGCTTTCACTCTTGCCATTCAGTCACAATTGGTCTAATCTTTTGTGTGCTGCACTCATCTTCCTCCACGTCTGATGCAGTGCATGCGTGTTTGGTGCTGTTGCTGGGATTTCCAGTCAAAGGGAGATGAGAATACGGCCAGCTTAAATTGGCATGGAATGAAATGTTCTCTCTGTCTGCAGTATTTGTAGAGGTAACCTCTTGACTTCTTAGGCACAGTGATTGATCATGACTGTGCTTCTCATCACATTCTGTTGTGGACACATATTAATGCAAGTGTTGGTAACAACTTCCTGTTTTATTGGAGACTTTGGAATTTGAACAAGATGATCACCATTTACTTGTGAAAGAACGTGCTACATTTAGAGTGCCAGGTCACCAACTCTGTGGGCTTGTCTGTTCAGTAATT
>JAWQFJ010001530.1:61548-106548 GCA_034096865.1 Theodoxus fluviatilis | reverse complement strand
AATAAGAACACACCCACCATGCCTCCCTACTTGATTAGTAAAAGGCAGGTTTCACGATAACTGAGCTCTTGGATGTGTGTAAACTTTGTGTTCAAATTACTTGTTTACTGTGTTGATTTTCATTATTTTTTTCTGTTGTGCACGCATCAGAGTAATAATTGAAATAAAAAATTGAAAATGAAAAAAAAAAGTTTGAGCATGTGCTTGCGAGAGCGTTTTTTTTAAAGCGATTGTGTGGATCTTGACAGACGGCATTTACTTTCTGTGTCATGACCACATTTCGAAGTTTGAGTGCAGACACGAAAACAACACCCAAATTTAATAACGATCAGCAGCCTTCAGTTTATTTCGGAAATTTCCAAGTATTTTACCGTACGTGACGAACAAGCACGCGAGATCGTTTGAAAATAAAAGAGAACGAGACACATCGCAGAGAGAAACACGTTTCACCGGTTTTAGTGCCTTTTTGGTCGAGTTTTGCTGTATCTGTCAGCAACGATCAACAACCACACGATCGAAACAGCGACACACGCGAACAGATTTCCGTCGCTTGTGGCCGGCAAGTGATGAATGCTTGAGTATGTTTGCAGAGTTTCGAAAGCAAAAACGTTTTTCTTTTGTCTCCCATACTTGTAATGGTTTACTTTGCACTTGTTATTGTGAAAACCGACAGTTTGTGGGTACCAGCAGTTAATCCTGGCGATCGCTGGTCGATTGTTGCCTTCTGTCACAGGCGGAGTTGGCGATTGGGCTAGTCCACTGTTGCGGCACCCCTCTCGCTCAAGCTATTTTTAGAATGCCGTTGTCTCTCAACCGCTGCTCAGCAGTTTGGAATGCTCTCGCAGGGGGTGTTGGGTCAAGAGTACTACGAAAGTGCTGAGTACGCCGATTTACCTCAAAACAGAGCATCGCAGAAACACGTTTCACCATTTTTAGTGCCTTTTTTCGAGTTTTGCTGTATCTGTCAGCAACGTTCAACCACCACACGATCAACACAGCGACACACGCTAACATATTTCCGTCTCTCTCTCTCTCTCTCTCTCTCTCTCTCTCTCTCTCTCTCTCTCACTCACACACGCATGCACGCACGCACGCACGCACAAACACTTTTGGTAAATTAGTTGTAGATGTTTGTTTTTTAAATTTACAATGCAAAAGTGTTGTGGAGACTCTCCAGACTTCATTTGTGTTAAACTCAAAACTTGATTTTTGATGATTTTTTTTACGAAGTAGCAAAGGCTGTGTGCCCCCTTAAAGCTTGCATGTATGCATTTCTGATTGCTTTTCTATGGCCATAAGTTAGGTTGTACTGAAATTGAAGAAGTTTGGGATTGTTTTCCTTGAAGCAAGTAACTGCGAGTTTGACCCCGTTTTTGAATTTGGGGGGGGGGGGGGGGTCGTTTGAGTCCACCCATGTCATTGTGATTGAGTCAAATATCTATCTGTTGTGTGGATATGATTTATAGATGTTTGGTTTTCAATTTTAGAATGATTTCTTTATCTAGTGATGACTCCTGAGGTCTACAGGAAACGGTAAAGACAAAATTATTCTAAATTTAGCGTCATTTATCTGTCAACCATCCTTCTGATCAATGTTGTCACTTTTATTGCAAGTTTAATACTTTTCTTAAGGTGTACATAGTGTATGTTAAAGATGATTGTCATTGGTTGCTTCCAAACAACATTTTGTAGCAGTTATGATGCACTGAAGTTGTAAAAGCATTTTTTGTGGTTTCAGGATATAGGGTCTTTGAAAATCAATAACTTTGGAAATAAGTATGTTCATATACATTTTTTAACTGTTTTAGGTAGAAATAAAGTTGAACTCTTTGTGCAAACTGTTTTTGGGCCCCTGGTTGACTTTTTATTTTTCATGAATGATTGGGTGTAGTGGTAAACTGCAGTATGCAATATCGTGAAACCTGCCAAAAGGTCAAAACTAGGGAAATAGAGATAATTATTACTTGTACTTACTCTCACTAGTTCTAGTGATTTTCATGATCAGTGGATTTACATAACCTACAAAGGCTGATGGGCCATAAGACTATGTTCATCCTCCTCCTCCTCCTCCTGTCTCTGTAAGATACTTGGGGCTACCTGTGGTCACGTCACTGGGGTACGACCTTGACAGCTTTGTGACTAAGGGCTGCAGCTGATATGGGGGCATCCCTCAGCAGCAGCACATTTTTTGATGAGATAGAATCATTAATGATGATGTTTGTGGTGAAACACAAAATTTACAGAATCAACATTTCTTGAACAAATTGAATGAATGAACAAGTGAATGAATGAATGAATATGAGTTTTGCCATTGCCTATTAATTTCGGTGCCTGTCTGAACTTGCCCCTCTCTCTGTGCCTGTCTGAACTTGCCCCTCTCTCTGTGTAGACTGGTGACTACTGATGGCATGGCACACTTCCCCCTGTGCATGTGGCACCTGACTTGGGTGACCTCTGACCTCTTTGTGATGTGTGGACTGGACTCGCATGCAGGCAGCCCAGTCCTCTGTACAGCACAGCTTGACCTCAAGGCCGGGCTGCTCTCTGTCAGGTCAGTGGGCTTGGACAGGTTTTGTACAGGGTGTCTTTGTTTTATGTATAATCCAGTAATGTGTGATGATGTGTGATGTTTGTGTATAAACCAGTACTGTGTGATGATGTGTGATGTTTGTGTATTAACCAGTAATGTGTGATGATGTGTGATGTTTGTGTATTAACCAGTACTGTGTGATGATGTGTGATGTTTGTGTATAAACCAGTACTGTGTGATGTTTGTGTATAAACCAGTAATGTGTGATGATGTGTGATGTTTGTGTATAAACCAGTAATGTGTGATGTTTGTGTATAAACCAGTAATGTGTGATGATGTGTGATGTTTGTGTATAAACCAGTAATGTGTGATGATGTGTGATGTTTGTGTATAAACCAGTAATGTGTGATGATGTGTGATGTTTGTGTATAAACCAGTAATGTGTGATGATGTGTGATGTTTGTGTATAAACCAGTAATGTGTGATGATGTGTGATGTTTGTGTATAAACCAGTAATGTGTGATGATGTGTGATGTTTGTGTATAAACCAGTACTGTGTGATGATGTGTGATGTTTGTGTATAAACCAGTAATGTGTGATGATGTGTGATGATTGATGTACTTCTGTATTTTGTTAGCCCTCTCCTCTGTCTTTGCATGTCTGCCTAGCCATGTGCCCAAAGCTGTCTTGATCCCTCTTTTGCTGTTGCCCATCGCATCTCACCTATCTGTTCACCCATCTCTCTCCTTCCATCCCACCCTCTGTCCATTCCTCCCTCCTTCCTTCCCTTCCTTCCACCTCTCCTCCATCCATCCATCCATCCCATCCATCCATCCATCCATCCATCCATATCCTCCCTCCCCCGTTCCCTCTATTCCTCTCCAGTCTAAGTGCTGTTTCTAATTAATCTGTTGAGGGTTTGGGTTGCAGCAATTACTCGGTGTTTAATGAGAGTCGTTACTTAAAAATGTATTGCAGACCTGCATCACTAGTTGCACCTTCATAGCAAGCAATATTACTTGATCAGTCTTCTCTGGTAGCCGTCGGTGAGTTGGAAATGTTGACTATATGGCTACTGCACACCCTTATTTCTTACTCTAGAATCAGGGAATCTCTTGATGAAAGTGATGCTAGTAGCATCCTCCCTGATCCTGATTTAACCCAGTACGGATGCATGTAATGTCTCCTGCAGGAGATATTATAAAATGTTAGAGGCAAAATAAAGCTTATGTAACTTCGACTTTGAGCTCTTTCAATGTTTACATCTTGTGGGCAATTTGATTTGGGTTGGTAAAATCTGACAATTTTTAGTCACAGAATATCAGCTGGTAAGGTTTTAAACAAGGGATATATGGTTGCAGATCTCAGCGAGTGCTGGAAGGGCCTGTGTGTGCTGTCACTGTGGGTCCCAGTACTGGCTCTACTGGTGGGTCACGAATTACATGGCTGCTGTGGTGGTACAGCTGGAGTCGGGCAGTCTTCTCCGACTTGATTTGGGTAGGTAGCCCTCTCTAGACTTTGTGTCTTGTGCTGTGCAAAACAATTAGAGTTTGCATACATTGAATGCTAGCTATGCTTGGTGTGCTGTGTAGTGTGGAGATGGTGAGAGAGGATTAACAGCACCCTGAGATGGCTAGAGTTGTCATTGCCTTTGAAGATGTCATTGATTGTCTATTCCGTCTTCTCATTTGATAATATTCACGCTCTTTTATATGCTCTTTAATTAGTGGAGGAAGAATGTAAAGATGTTGATGTTGGTGTTGATGATATTGGTAGTATCAATGTCTGTTCTGATGCATCATAGGAGCATTTGAGAGAGAGAGAGAGAGAGAGAGAGAGAGAGAGAGAGAGAGACAGAGAGAGAGAGAGAGAGACAGAGAGAGAGAGAGAGAAGTAGAGGGGGAGTAGAGAGAGAGAGAGAGAGGGAGGGAGAGAGAGAGAGTGAGAGAGATGAGACAAGAGAGAAGAGGAGAGAGAGAAGAGAGAGAGAGAGAGGAGGAGGAGAGAGGGAGGGAGTGGAGGAGGGAGGGAGAGGAGGGAGGGAGGAGGAGAGAGAGAGAGAGAGAAGGAGAGAGAGAGAGAGGAAGAGAGGAGAGAGAGAGAGAGGAGAGGAGAGAGAGAGAGAGAAGAGAGAGGGAGAGAGGAGAGGAGGGGAGAGGAGGAGAGGAGAGGGAGGAGTGGAGGAGGAGAGAGGAGGAGAGAGAGAGGGAGGAGAGAGAGACGAGGAGCGAGAGAGAGAGAGGAGGATGGAGAGAGGAGGAGGGAGGGAGGGAGGGAGGGAGGGAGGGAGGGAGGGCGGAGGGAGGGAGGGAGGAGAGAGGGAGAGAGAGAGAGAGAGAGAGAGAGAGGCAGGAGCGAGGAGAGAGGAGAGAGAGAGACGGCGGGCGGGAGAGGAGGAGAGAGGAGAGAGAGAGAGACAGGAGAGAGAGAGAGAGCGGGAGGGAGAGCGAGAGCGAGTGACAGAGAGAGAGAGAGAGAGACGTCGGAGAGAGCCTGCTTGCTCCATGGGGAAACCGAAGGGATAAGGAATGACCAGTGTCCTTTCCTTGCAGCTGTCCCACCAGGGCCCTTGCTGTCCTGGATGGAGAGGTAGGGACCTTTCTCTCACTTCTCTCGCAGTCTTCTCTCTCGTCGCGATAATCATCCTCGTTCTCTCAATGTCAATCAGGGTTCTCTCTCTCTGTCTCTCTGTCTCAGTCTGTCTCTATCTGTCTCAGTCTGTCTCTATCTGTCTCTGTCTGTCTGTCTGTCTGTGTGTCTGTCTGTCTATGTGTCTGTCTGTCTGTCTGTCTGTCTGTCTGTCCTTCTATCTGTCCTTCTGTCTGTCCTTCTGCCAGTCCGTCCATCTGTCCGTCCATCCGTCCGTCCGTCCGTCTCTCTCTCTCTCTCTCTCTCTCTCTCTCTCTCTCTCTCTCTCTCTCTCTCTCTCTCTCTCTCTCTCTCTCTCTCTCTCTCTCTCTCTCTCTCTCATCTCTCCCTCTCTCATCTCTCCCTCTCTCATCTCTCCCTCTCTCATCTCTCCCCCCATGTCAGTTAGTGGGTAAGAGTAAAGCCACTACATCTGCAGAGTCCTATGTCACAACCCCTCCTCTCTCCCTTCTACCACAAGTTTCTCTTTGAACACTTATGCTTGATTTTAATATGAATCAGTTCACACTGGGAGATTTGTCTCAAAATCATAGAATTGCTTGACATCCATAGTGCTGCCTTCATTCCCATTTTCTGATTTCCGAAAGATCAAAGTTCACTGTAGTGCTTTCTTGATGATCTGGTACCTGCCTTTGATCAGTCTTGATGACACAAAGGGCTTGCCATTCTTTTGGCAATTGGAAGAGTCAGCCTGTCATTGGTTTCTGGATGAAGTGGTGTGGACGTTGCTCAAAGCTGGGGAGAGGAATGGGACTGGAGGAAGAATTTTGGAAGGTAATCATTGAGGACTCTGATAGGAGTCGGAATCTTTCGTAATGCCTTCCTTTGGTTTTGCAAGGGGAAAAAAAGAGAGGAAAAAGTCACACTCTTTTGTGATGAATCTTGAGTGTGCTTTTGATGCAGTTAATCTGTTTTACTAAGTACATGTTAGGCATCTGTATTACTGCAAATGATTGATTGCATTGTTGCAGGAGGTTGTTGTTGGTCTCACTGATCGCTATCAACTCTACATCAACGATGTTCAGGTATGTAACATGTGTGCTTATGGTGAAGTTTAGCAGACTGGAAGGAAAAAGTTAATAAAGAGATGTAGACTAGTCAGAGACTAGTCAGAGACTAGTCAGAGACTAGTCAGAGACTAGTCAGAGACTAGTCAGAGACTAGTCAGAGACTAGTCAGAGACTAGCCAGAGACTAGTCAGAGACTAGTATGATGAAATAATCTGAAGGAATAAAGCAGACTACCTGTAGTTTGTCTACCACATAATGTGTTGCATAGATGTTTTGCTAGCTCTTTGCACTATGATTTGCTGAAAGGCCAGATTTGTACCAATTTTTATAGCAACAGCTAACTGTTATAGAACT
Organism: Theodoxus fluviatilis; assembly: GCA_034096865.1. Classification (NCBI taxonomy): domain Eukaryota; kingdom Metazoa; phylum Mollusca; class Gastropoda; order Cycloneritida; family Neritidae; genus Theodoxus; species Theodoxus fluviatilis. Next base: position 100,005 of record JAWQFJ010001530.1, on the reverse strand, counting down.
TTGATGCATGTGTCATAATGCTTTGAAAGTCTAAATAGATCAAATGGCTTATTGAAATACAGACTTGAAATTTGAATTGCTTTAATGTAATATTTAAAATGGAATGTGTCTGTTTAGTTGAGGCTGATGGCCCCAAAGTGACCATAATCATTAGAAACAACTCCACCCTGATCATTTTGTCTCTTTGTTTTTAGGTGATGCGGGACTGCACCTCCTTCACAGTCCACGACGAGTTTCTCTTGCTGGCCACTCTCAAGCACACACTGCGCTGTGTCAGCCTGCATACCAAGATCTCTGGTGAGTGGCTCTGAACCTCTCAGTCTGAGTGGATACTGGAGAAGAGTAGTTTCCACCCAGTTTTTCCTCGTTCCATTGAGGGGCATTAGAATTGTTTGAACAGTTTCAAATGTTGTGATGGTCGACCTCCAGGAGTTAACGATAGTATTAGTGGATTTGCCTTCTTTTGGTGATGGCAATAATACATTTGGTGTTATGGCTTATGCAGTGGTAATGATTTTTTTAGTTGTGGTGGTGATACTAGCTTTTGCAGAAAAAAAGTATTCATCACCTATGACGTTTGTGTGTCTGGAGAAGGAAGTATCTGTCAGATCTTTTTATGTGCAGATCTCTGCATCTTGCCCTAGGTTTCAATGCTGCAGTCTATATCTCACACATTTTCCTGTGGCTTTGTGCTGCAGATCTGTCCCAGCTGTCGGCAGAGAAGACACTGCCATTTGACGAGAGCATTCGCCGTGTGGAGCGTGGCTCCCAACTGGTGGTGGCTGTGCCATGTGACACGCATGTCATACTGCAGATGCCTCGCGGCAACCTGGAGGGCATCCACCCCCGTGCTCTTGTGCTGTCTGCAGTGCGCAAGCACCTGGACAGGTCAGTATGGTCTGAATGCTCAGCTGATATAGATGGTCCGACTCTTTCCTGATGCCCTCATTGGCCTCTTTGCCACTTGGGGCCCCCCCTGGCTGAGCTACTGAAGCAGGCCCTGGCTGAGCTACTGAAGCAGGCCCTGGCTGAGCTACTGGAGCAGGCCCTGGCTGAGCTACTGGAGCAGGCCCTGGCTGAGCTACTGGAGCAGGCCCTGGCTGAGCTACTGGAGCAGGCCCTGGCTGAGCTACTGGAGCAGGCCCTGGCTGAGCTACTGGAGCAGGCCCTGGCTGAGCTACTGGAGCAGGCCCTGGCTGAGCTACTGGAGCAGGCCCTGGCTGAGCTACTGGAGCAGGCCCTGGCTGAGCTACCGGAGCAGGCCCTGGCTGAGCTACTGAAGCAGGCCCTGAAAGCCCAGCAGTCAGGGGCTCCAGCTGGTGAGGGGGACATTGTGCAGCTCTGGCATGATGTCAGATGGCAGGCTTGATTGTCTGGCACTTGATGCAGGCAATGCAAAGTGAATGCTGGTGATTGATGTTTCAGGTCAGAATGTAAAAACTAGTGTGCTGTATTTCCTTTATTGTACTGGGTCCGTATTCACAACGGCGATTTATCTTTTTAACACTCGATTTATCCCCTAGCCCCGCGTTATCTTGATCGGTTAGATAAGGTACGCTCGTCAGAGGATCCTAGGTTGCGCTTTGCTATATATACTGGTTTCCAGCCAAGGGAGAGCGGAACAGGCAGTTAGAATCGTCTAAGTTTAGAGATAAATCGGAGTTAATATAAATCGCCGATAAATCGCCGTTGTGAATACGAGCCCTGGGCAACATCTGATTGCATCTTCACTTGATCTGAGCAGACAAAACTGTTTAGGAAATGAATATGTGCTTTGTTTGGTTGTTTTATTTCCATGTGCACTTGTTTTCTCTGTCTTTGTTAAGTGCAATGTGTGTCATTACAAAATTAAATTCCACAAAGGGATTCATGACTGAAAATATATTCATGGATTATTATTCCCTAGTGGTTTTTGTGTGTGCAGTGAGTGTGTGTGTGTGTGTGTGTGTGTGTGTGTGTGTGTGTGTGTGTGTGTGTGTGTGCACATGCGTGTGTGCCTCTGTGTTTCTCTGTGTGTGTGCACTGTATGTGTGTGTGTGTATGTGTGCACGCGCACACAAGCACATGCATGTATGCGCATGTGAGATGTGAACATGGCACCTTCAGTCCACAGAAGAAAATGCTTCCTAAGCATTTTTTCCTTTGATAAAGGCCGCTATGATATTATTTAACTAATTCTTGCTCAGATGTCTTGGAAGTACACAAACTTCATGACATCTTTGAGAATGTTGGAATCACTGTGAGCGTATGGCGATTTCTCGATAAAAATCAATGAAGAAATTGCATCATTGTGTTACCTAAGGGAGCATTGGTGAAACATATAGATGGATCATTCCCCTTTCCCCTTTCCCCCTTCCCCTTTCCCCCTTCCCCTTTCCCCTTTCCCCCTTCCCCTTTCCCCGTTCCCCTTTCCCCTTTCCCCCTTCCCCTTTCCCCTTTCCCCCTTCCCCTTTCCCCTTTCCCCTTTCCCCTTTCCCCTTTCCCCTTTCCCCTTTCCCCGTTCCCCTTTCCCCTTTCCCCCTTCCCCTTTCCCCTTTCCCCTTTCCCCTTTCCCCTTTCTCCTTTCCCCTTTCTCCTTTCTCCTTTCCCCTTTCCCCTTTCCCCTTCCCCTTCTCCTTTCCCCTTTACCCCTTCCCCTTTCCCCTTTCCCCTTTCCTACTGCTTTTGTGAGTGTGTATTCAGACCTGTGCACTTGTACGATAAAATCGTAATTTTTACGATTTTCGCCTGGCATGAAACGATAAAATCGTAATTTTTACGATTTTCGCCTGGCATGAAAAATCTTCTGATTTTTCACTCTACGGACCGGCATTACTTTTTTCTGTACAATTTCGGCCAGTTTCGGCAATTGCCGCGCTCGCCTTCAGACACCACGTGCGTTCTGACTCTCTCCAAAGTACAAGCCTATCATATAACTCTACGTTTACTGACTCCAGTTCATGCAGAAGAGGTTTCTCTACAGTCTTCAGCTTGGCCAATCAAAAATCAGGGCGATTTTATGTGCGGTATAGTAGAAATTATGGGCTATCCAGAGGGTGGAAGTGGACGCTCGAGGCAACATGTCGCGATCGCGAAATCTGTTTGAGGATTTTAATCCTTCAGCTGCCGAAGATGAAGATGATGAGGAAACTTTAGATGAAGTGATCAGGCAAGCTGTAATTAGCTCAAGAATGCCGACCTCTCAAGCTGCGAGTGATCGAGAGGTGGGAGAGGATGACAGTGAGGGTTGGATGCGAACAGCTGATGAGTGATGATCCGCTAATTGCGCCGTTCACGGGCGAGTCGTTTAAATCTTACGATTTTTCCAAAAATCTTACGATTTTTATCTTCTTGTCTTACGATTATTCCAATGGAGGGTGCACAGGTCTGGTGTATTGATATTTATTGATACTTTGCTCTTGACGTTAGAATCCTACTCATTGATCTTTGCAATATTTCATGCTTTGGTTGTTTGGGATTTTAATGGCTGATGGAAAAAGAAAGAATCATGAAGAGAGTGCCATATGTGTTTTGCTCCAAGGAGTCTTGACAAAAGCAATGGAAACTTTGACCCCTGATTGACTTTGTGTTGCAGAATTGAGTTTGGCAAGGCCTTGGGGCTCATGAAAACGCACCGAATTAACCTGAACCTGCTGTACGACCACAACCCTCAGGTTTTCCTCTCCCACATCAAGGACTTTGTCCTTCAGGTCCACTCGGTCAACAACATCAACATCTTTCTCACTGACCTCCAGTGAGTCTGGCATCCTTGACCTTGCTGTTGAAGGACATTGTGAATGTGTTGGTTCCCAGGGAAAGCTTGAGTTTGTTTTTCTTGCAGTTATAACATTAAACAAAGTGTTTTGAGTGGATATATCAGATTTGTAAGCATGCCGTATTTACAGAGTTTTAACCCTCTGCAGTAGGGACCCAATTTGGCAAATTCTTGCCATTCAATCCCTGTAGGCTGTGTAAGGTTCTGATGATTTCATCGCCCTGTGGGTTTTGGGGTAAAAATTGACCCACTGCATCTCCCTACGGGTTTCGTAAGAGGCGAATAACTAGGGACACATGTCTTGATTTGCATTCACTCTAAACTGTTCTAGTGATTTTCGTGCTTAATGGTTTTTCATAGCCCACAAAGGCTGATAGGCCGTAACACTCCATCCATCCATCTTCTGATGATTTAAGGGTTAAATGCAGGTGAAGTTCTTAATTCAATACCTGTTTGCTTGTTGTCTTTTCCTGTATGTTACATGAATGACAACTAGCAGATCTTTTCGCTCTGACAGTGTCACATGCTGTGTGACAGAGGGGAAGAAGAATGTAAGGACTGCCTTATATGTGATAAGTGGCAATATTTTTTACCTGACAGAGAGGAGGATGTAGCAGCCACCATGTACTCTGCCGCATACCCGCCTAGGCAGTCTGGGCAGAAAGAAAGCCAGACCAGCAAGGTGGACACTGTGTGTGATGCAGTCAGACTGGCTCTGGAGCAAACAGACAAGGACAAGTGAGTGACTGAAACTGGCCACTTCCTCTCTGGATTTCTACATTGTTGAAACAGGCAAAGCAGCTTACTCACACACACACACACACACACACACACACACACACACACACACACACACACACACACACACACACACACACACACACACACACACAAATAACATAATCTGAACCATCATGTTGAAAGAGTCCTTTGACGTTTTTATGAAGACATTAATGTATTACTTAAATCTCAGTCTTTCATGCCTGACAGGTCACATATTTGGTGAGATCTGTGCAAATTGTATTGAAATTTAAGTTATTTCCAGACTGACACATATGTTCCCTTTTCAGGTTTCTACTGTCCATACTGACAGCTTATGTTCCCTTTCCAGGTTTCTTCTGTCCATACTGACAGCTTATGTTCCCTTTTCAGGTTTCTTCTGTCCATACTGACAGCTTATGTTCCCTTTCCAGGTTTCTTCTGTCCATACTGACAGCTTATGTTCCCTTTTCAGGTTTCTACTGTCCATACTGACAGCTTATGTTCCCTTTTCAGGTTTCTACTGTCCATACTGACAGCTTATGTTCCCTTTCCAGGTTTCTACTGTCCATACTGACAGCTTATGTTCCCTTTCCAGGTTTCTACTGTCCATACTGACAGCTTATGTTCCCTTTCCAGGTTTCTACTGTCCATACTGACAGCTTATGTGAGGAAGAGGACTCCAGAGCTAGAAAATGCCCTCAAGTTGGTTCAGGACCTCAGAGGTAAGCTGCTGCCTGTCCTCTTTACTGGCCCTGCCAGTACCCAACCCCTCTCCCCTCCGCCCTACAGATACACAAAGTCATCCTCCCCCCGTGGGTTGGGGTGAAAAGATTAGGCCCAGTGTGTCTCCAGGCCCAGTGTGTCTCCAGGCCCAGTGTGTCTCCAGGCCCAGTGTGTCTCCAGGCCCAGTGTGTCTCCAGGCCCAGTGTGTCTCCAGGCCCAGTGTGTCTCCAGGCCCAGTGTGTCTCCAGGCCCAGTGTGTCTCCAGGCCCAGTGTGTCTCCAGGCCCAGTGTGTCTCCAGGCCCAGTGTGTCTCCAGGCATGAGGGGCTAGGGACAATGGAGACTTGGCTTGGTCTTGCGCTAACCAGCTTTTGTCATGTTTTTGTGATCAATGGCCTTACAGCCAGCCAGCCAGCCATCTATCCATCCATGCATTCATTCATCCATATATCAATCCATTCATCTATCCATCGATCATTTATCCATCTGCCCATCCATCTGTCCATCCATCCATCTATCCATCCATCCATTCATTCTACCATGCATTATTTATCCATCCATTTATTCATCCATCCATCCATTCATCCATTTATCAATCCATCCATCCATCCATTCATCCATCCATCCATTTGTTCATCCATCATCCATCATTTATCCATCCATTTATCCATCCATCCATCCATCCATCCATCCTAGTCATCCTTGGACCCAAGGCACAACCACTATGGTTGTATTGTTGGTGCAAGTCACTCTAGCAGCTGTCTGACTCCCTCCACAGGGCAGGGGGCCAAGTCACTCTAGCAGCTGTCTGACTCCCTCCGCAGGGCAGGGGGACAATTCACTGTAGCAGCTGTCTGACTCCCTCCACAGGGCAGGGGGACAAGTCACTGTAGCAGCTGTCTGACTCCCTCCACAGGGCAGGGGGACAAGGCACTCTAGCAGCTGTCTGACTCCCTCCACAGGGCAGGGGGACAAGTCACTCTAGCAGCTGTCTGACTCCCTCCACAGGGCAGGGGGACAAGTCACTCTAGCAGCTGTCTGACTCCCTCCACAGGGCAGGGGGACAAGTCACTCTAGCAGCTGTCTGACTCCCTCCACAGGGCAGGGGGACAAGTCACTGTAGCAGCTGTCTGACTCCCTCCACAGGGCAGGGGGACAAGTCACTGTAGCAGCTGTCTGACTCCCTCCACAGGGCAGGGGGACAAGGCAGTCAGCGCGGAAGAGGCGCTCAAGTACCTGCTGTTCCTTGTGGACGTCAATGAACTCTATGACGTGGCACTGGGCACCTACAGCTTTGACCTGGTCCTCATGGTGGCAGAGAAGTCCCAGAAGGTAAGAACCTGCTGAAGATTCATTGTGGAGGGCTTGAACTGAGATGTTCATACAGCTCCTGTTGACCATGGTCAAGGTTGTCTCGTTGACCATCTTGAATGCTGTACTGGCCTAACAACCGACAGGGAATTGAGTCCTGAGGTCATGATTTCAACAGATGACTTCACTTAGATTGATGTGGGATTTTTTATGCATTGCTCTGGATAGAGTTGCCATGATTAAATCTTTCAAATGTTATCAGGAACTCAGCACATAAAGGCTTCTAATGTTATTTGAAGAGTGGAGGGATGGATGTTTGTTGTCATCACTAACCTGACACATAGCGTGTGCCTTCACCTTCAAAGAATACATTTTAATGTTGAAAGATTTACAAGGAGACATGGTGCCTGACATACCTGACATTCAGTCAAATTTCCCCAAATGCCATATTATGATATTTCTTGTATAGTTGTTTGATTCTTTTTTAGGGGGAAAAATTAAACCCCTTAAAAATGTAAGGATGCAAAAAAGTTGAGATGTTTAACAGTACTTTTGGACCTAATTGTAAAACCTTTAGTGCTGGTAGTAAATGAGTAATTGTTAGGCAGAAGCCTTGTCTATATTTTCCTAGAGGTAATAATAATAATAATAATAATAATAATAATAATAATAATAATAATAATAATACGATAATTTATAACGCGCACATATCTCACCACTTAGGCGACTCAAGGCGCACACACACACACATTCACACCCATAAAGAAAGAATACACACCCTAATACAAAACATTATGGCAAATACAAACATACACACAACAATCAAACATATATACACATAACATAAAATAATAATTACAATATATACTAACGTACATGGCTTGCTTTGGTACCAGGTTTGCATTGCATCAGTGTGATGGATGATATGGTGGAGTTACTCTTTCTCCGTTTTGGGAAAAAGGAAGGTTTTTAGGCTAGATTTAAAAGAAGCTAAGGTTGGTTTCTGACGAAGGCTGAGAGGTAGTGCGTTCCATTGGGTGGGCGCTTGGAATGTGAAGGAGCGCCCGCCTACGGTTGTGAGTCTTTGTGGCGGGATGTCGAGTCTGAGAGTGTCTAGAGAAGAGCGGAGTGATCGGACAGGTTTACAGAGTTTGAGAGAGGTAGACAGATAGGAAGGAGCAAGATTGTTGAGGCATTTGTATGTGAGCGTGTTGAGCTTGTATTTGATTCTGTCTGAAATAGGTAGCCAATGGAGGTCATGTAGCATGGGGGTGATGTGGTCTTTCTTTTTCTTCTTTAGTATAAGGCGTGCAGAGGAGTTTTGAATGCGCTGTAAACGCGAGATAGAACAAGAGGGGAGTCCAGCAAAAAGAGAATTACAGTAGTCGAGACGAGACAGAATAGTAGAAGTGACAAGTTTGGTTGCGGCGTCTTTGGTGAGATACTTGCGGATGGTGGCAATGCGGCGGAGTTGAAAATAACAGGTGCTTGAGACTGAAGAGATGTGTTTTTTCATTGAGAGGGTGTTGTCTAGGGTGACACCAAGATTCTTGACAGAAGAAGACAGAGGGATGGATGAATCGGAGAGTTCAAGAGAAGTAGAGGAGGCTTTGGAGAGCTTGGAAGTGGTGCCTATCAGAATGACTTCAGTTTTACTGCCGTTAAGTTGAAGCTTGTTTTCAGTCATCCAGTTCTGTACGTCGGTGATAGTGTCAGAGAGAGCAGATAGGAGAGAGTCAGCTTGATCAGGAGAAGAGTTGTTGTGGAGCTGAGAGTCATCGGCAAAAGAGTGGTGGAGAACATTGTGTCGGTCAAATATATGGTTGAGGGGTTGAGTGTAGAGGGTGAACAAAACAGGCCCAAGTACAGGTACTGTCAAACTGTATTTCTATGGTGACAACAATGGGATGATAACTTCTGCTTCCTCTAGATTAGTTTTGAGATTTTATTGAATGAATGAAATGTTGTCACAGGATCCAAAGGAGTACCTCCCTTTCCTCAATGATCTCCGACGCCTGGAGGATAACTACCGAAAGTTCTCCATTGACAAACACCTCAAACGCTACGCCAAGGCCCTCGTACACATCAGCAAGTGTAAGTCGTGTTGTCGTGTCTAGTCCTGGTCTCCAAAGGCCAGTTGCCTTGACAGCGTCCACTGTGGTCAGTTAGTCATTATTGAAATGGAAAGATCAAACTTTGAATGCTTAGAAATCATCAGTGAAAAAGTTAACAATCTTTTTACTCCCTCATTTACTGCATTTGAGTGTGTGAATGCATGTGTGGGGGGAGGGGGGGGGGGGGGGGGGGGGGGGGGGGGGGGGGGGGCTTGCAAGTGTTTGTGTGCATGCATGCATGTTTGGGAGTGAATGTACTTTCTCTGAGTATAATGCAACCTGAGGGAAAAGTAGAGAGACTTGTCTTCCTTAAACATTGCAGGTACTATATGTATATCTCATTTACTTATAGCCTTCCAACCATTCAGCTTTAAGTTTGCAGATAATCTGTTAAGTCATGCAACAGTATTAAGATAGCAAAGATGAACCTGTTTGTCTGCACTAACACTGCTTCACATTTCCATCCATGGACTTTTTTGTTCCTCCATCTTGTAAAGACTGACAAGTCCCACATAGGGGAAGAATTTTGCAAGCTTGTTTGTGTAAATGTGTGCAAGTTGTTTCTCAAACACCCACATGGGCCAAATTTTCATATCAAGAGTTCACACACTTGCACAAAGTGTGAGTATAAAATGACTGCAACATAAACTTCACATCAACTCTTTAAGATCAGTTTCGTGCGGCTTTACAGAAAACTGCAGATGCTCATGTTTTCAAGTCACTGATGTGTCTCTCGTCTGCTCTGCGGTTCCTTCCAGGCCCTGACCATTTCATGGAGTGCCTGGCGCTGGTGCAGACGCATGGCCTGTACAGCACTGCACTGCGTCTGTTCCCACTGGGCTCCATGGAGAACAAGAAGCTGGCTGTCAGCTATGCTGAACACCTGTGGGAGCGCAGTAAGCCGGCAGAGGCAGCGCTGATGTTCTACAGGGCGGGGGAGTGGCAGCGCGCTCTGGAGGCATACGTGTCCTGCCACAACTGGCGACAAGCGTTCTGCATGGCTGCCCACCTGAAGTACTCTTCTGCCCAGACTGTGGAACTGGCCATCAAGTTGGCAGGTATGCCTGATTGTGGTAGTGGAAGAGTATGTTGTAGTATAGCATGATGCATTGTACAGACCTGCCAAATGCTACGCTTTAGGCGTAGCATGCTATCGACATGCCTGCTACGCTTGTCCATAAAAACGACGCTTTTTCCCGCGTGCTTGAACTTTTGACCGCGATGGAGAATCTCCTCCCCCCCCCCCCCCCCCCCCCCGCTTTCACGCCGCCAGCGCAGCTTATCACGCCGCCTTCACAGCCTTATCTCTTCTCCTCCCCTCCCCCCCCCCCGCTTTCACTCCACCGGGTCAGCTTATCACGCCAACCTCACAGCCTTATCTCTCCCCACCCCCGCTACGCCTATTCCTTCAATGCTACTCCATATAGCTCTGGATGCTACTCTTTGGTATGATGGTGGGTTGGCAGGTCTGATTGTAGTTTATGATGTAGGGTGGGGTAGTGTATCAAGAGGAGAGCGATGTATATTTTTTGTCATCTGGGTGCCAAGAAATTTTTTATTTTTTTATTTCTTGGTTGCAACTAATTTATTTGACACATAAGAGTCCCACTTCAAATTATTTCATTTGAGTTTGTAAGTCTCAAATGACCCAAGTATTGAAAGAGTGACTCAGAATATATTGAAAGGTCCAAGTATAAAATTCCACATTTAGGGGAAACTAATGATTTATATTATGGTATGAAATATTTGAGAACAAAAAATGATAGTTCGATATTTGTTTTGTAAAGTGAATATATGAACAGTTACTGCTTTGACAGTGTATGAACTGTAGAACACAATTTTCTATATTTCTGTAACTAGTTTGAGGCTGTGTGTGAATTGTGCTGTGTTGATTTTGCTAACCCCAGAGAAATTTTTTTTTGCAGGTCAGCTGAAGGCCCAGAACAAAAACTATGATGCTGCCATTGTGTACGAGCAGTGTGCCAATGTAAGTCCCCAGCTCTGTTTTGTCATTCTTAGTTGCAAGTGAAGAACCAACATTTTCTACTTCTATGACAATCTGTGCAATTTTGAGAAATGGAATGATTTTGAAGAAGATGCCGTTGTGTAATCTGATATATCTTTAAAATCTCAGTATGAATCTCTTCTCAATAGTATCGGTTTTCTGTTGTTGCACATAAGAGTTAAGACATGCTTTTCTATTCATCATTGTATCTCCATCTCTGACTTAAGACAGACTTTCTTATGGGAAACATGCCAAATCTGCCTGTTTTTATTAACCTTTTTCTTTTTTCTTTTTTAACACATACTATCCCATATCAGTACACTCTGCTCTAACCGCATTCTCATACTGCCCCTTACCCCAAGTGAAGGTGTGGCCCGCTCTCCAACCTTCCTACTCCAACTCATTCCACTACATTTCACAAGCATTGGTGAACGAGAAGCAGCTCGGGCCCAGGTCATCACCTGACTTCTCCACTCTGAGAGAGTCTGCAGAGGGAGCTGCTTGGGCTGAGCTGGGAGCTGGGCTAGTTCGGGAATGGCGTCATCTAGCAGCAAGAAATGGAGATGGGTAGTGTGGACTATTCTGAAGAGAGCACCTTTCTTTTTTCCACTACAGCTGTAAATGTGAGGTTGTCAGTGTTGCTGTGCATGGATGTTTGCATAGGAATTTGTCTTCTTCTGTGTCAGGATGTGGAGGAGGCCATAGCCACGCTGATTGAGGGGGCCCAGTGGGACGAAGCCCAGCGACTGGTGAGTGTGGACACTGCTGTCTCTCGCCTTGCCTCGTTGTCTTTCACTGTGATGAGGAATGCTGTGGATGTGTTTGCATTTTCCATGTAACATCCACTTTGTGATTGGTCTCATCCTTACATATGATTACCTACCATAAGCTGTCCTCATTGTTAACCAGACCTGCCTACTCTCCCGAAAAAATCGGGAGACTCCCGATGTAGGCCTGCATCTTCCGACCTCCGGATTAGGCTTTGAATTCTCCCGATTTCAATAGCAGTGAAACCCCCCCCCCCTCCCCCCCCGCTCTCACGTTTCGGCTGATCTCTAAGCGCTCCTATAGGGCCTGTCGAAGTTTATCTGGTTACTGATAGGTTCATCCTCAGAGAGACGACATAGTCGCCCTCGAGGGGAGAGACCTTTAGATAACAATGAGTTTACAACCTAAACTCAACCACCACTCCTTGGGGGGACACCACAAACATCAAGCATGTCAAGCAACAAGTGAATAAAAGACCACTGAATCGGGGAATAAATAAACAAATCAAAGTTTATTCAACTATAACATTGACAATGATGGAAGAATGCTCTCACATGAGCCAAGCGATCCCCCCAAATACAACAACCTGGGATCAAAACACACACAGGTGGACAATCCCGTCACCCTGTAGTAATAGGGAAACCTCTTCCCTCTCTCTTCCATCATTTCACCAGAAACTGAAATAAATTCACAAACCACTCAAATCCCAAAATGCACAACTCCTCCAACCACTCGTTCTGACAAGCTCCTTCAGAACAGTGATAAACTCCCCCAAAAATAGAAATAAAAACAATCCGCAGGATATGACAGCCAGTCACTCCCACTTCCATACACAACCGCTCTCACGGCTTTTCAAAAGACATTTAACAAACCCTGTTAAATAAGCCTAACCCCAACTTCCCCAAAATTCTCACTCTATCTCCTTCCAGAAGATTTGCCTAAACTCTCCCACAACCAATTGAATAGAAGTTACTCCCGGTAACTTCCGCACAACAACCCACACAGCCGCCGCCGCGGCATACCACAGAACCCCTTCCCCCTACCTTGGCTACACCCACTTCCCCTAGTGGTGACACTTCCGCCCAACTGGAATGGCGGAAAACGTAAACAAGGCAAACTCCGCTCCACACAACTCTTGCCCGTGCAACAGCTCTCCGTCCGACAAACTCACGCAAAAACACACACGTGCAACACTTCGTCGGTATAAACAACAAATGAGGAGACTAGATGAAAAGGACCAACCTTACCACCTTTTCGCCAACCGGACACTTTCCCAGTCCAGCGTACTCTGATCTCCACGTGGCTTCCCCCGACTCACGTGATCAGAAACAACTCGGCGATACGCACAACCAAATCTCACAGAAAGAATCCCCAGAGTAACCTTTGCCCACTTCCACCCTTTTCAGTCCACCTGAAATGAAGACATTGTTCCCAAAACTCCCTCAAACAATTCACTGAGGATAAACACAGTCTCCCTTGGAAGTTCAGAGTGATACTCTCCTAACAGACGCACGCCTGGCGTCGCCGGTGTCCAGACAAGCAGACCCCCTCCCTGTGATTTAGGTCCTTCCCCTCTTGTCCCGTTGTGAGATTAACCCTGACTTGCAAGCACCTCGCTTAATTCCCCAAGTCAGTACAGTTTAGAAAGTCAATCCTAAACTTCGGCAGATCCACCCAGTCATCCGGGCTAGAGTGATAAATGTCATCCTACGAAAGAACCAATTCATGAATCACTCTCTCCCCGTCGCATGTCCACCTGCGACAACAGCTGCGCCATAACACCGCCCCGAGCGAATATATACGCTAGCGCTTTTCTCCCCCTCTGCCTCTGATCGAATCTCCCTCAATTGACCAGGCCGCCCGCGCGGACTTCCCCACCTTACCCAAGGTGTATTTCGTTAGGCTTTTAACCATCAGTTCCAAACCCACCCTAACGAAATTGTAGCTGCCTAGCTACTACAAAGAATTATACTTGCACAACCGTTGGAACCAAAACGGTCTGACGAAACGCTCCCACGCGCTTCCGACGTCGCTCCAGCCTCGCACCAAGGCCTCTCCTTGCCGGCGCAGCTTTCCCTCAGAGACGACAGGATACCACGAGCTCCACCCGCGTGGACTCGATGTGACAGTACTGCAGGGCTTCACCAGTAGCGGTCGCAGTACCCGTGGCATCACGTAGGAACGAAGAGGTGGACAGGTAGACCGGCAGACACGTAGACGCGTAGACAGCCAGGCAAGCAGCAAGGTAACCCAGCGGCTGAGCGGCCCAGAACCCAAGCAGCCAAACGACCAAGCAGCAAACCGGCAAATCAGTTCAGCCATTCAATTCAGCTCAACCCAGTTCAGCCTGAAACACACAACCGTTTTGCCCCCAATGAGCGACTACCCTTTTCCCTGTTAACTCTACTCATACGAAATTCAATGTTCAAACGGCGCATTTAACCCAGACGCCCCAGTTAAACTGCCCACTCGCTCCCGGCGAGAAAAAATTGAATTTGCACTCATGTACCCATGAAATAAATTGATAAATCATTCCCACACGGAGACAGTTACTCATTCCTTTAACTTCCCATAAATTTACTTCAAACCCTGAAGTACAAATCACCCAACCCCAATTAGATAGCCTACTTCCCGCCCATATTAACAGTCAAGCACCCCACGTGGCAAAAAGCAATATGGCGAGACAGCAATATTCACCTCAGTCCAGGCTGTGGTCAGGTCCACAGAACTTCGTCCTAGCCACCAGGAAGACTCCTTCTTCCCCTCTCATGTGTCCCAACCCAACCAGGGCTGACACAGAGATTTTCCAGCAAGGCCAAACGCCTCGCCCTGCCACCCATAGTGGCTTCACCGTCAGCGGGGGCTCTCGCCCCACCACCGTCCCATCCGACCGATGGAAATGATCTGCCCAGATCAACGCTATCCAACTCGGGCGTCCCTCCTCCCACGTGATTGCCCACCAATCACTAATGAGAATTTTCCCGCTTTCTAGAGTTTTCTCCAATCACCACTTGACAAAGTTTCGCGGGCTCTTAGCCCGTGCTAGAGATCGTGTGAACCCTGTAGATCCACGCTATACCCCCTTCGAAGACCCCCCAGGTTCCCCTGGAGTGACGCAGTAGCACCCCACTACACGATAACCCCGCCCAATGCGCCAAACGCTCGAGCGCAGATACGGAGAAGATTTCTATACAATCAATTTAGCGATAGTGCTTAATAACCCCACATCACACTTTTGTCGCTTCATCACGCGACAGGGCCATTCCCCCCCCCCCCCCCCCCCCGCTCATGTTTCGGCTGAGCTCGAAGCGCTCCCATAGGGCCGATCTACACACACACACACACACACACACACGCTATCACGGTTGGGTTGAGCTCCCCCCCCCCCCCCCCCCCCCCTTTCTGAATCTCCCGAATTGGCCTTAGGGGGGGGGGGGGGGGGGGGGGGGGTAGGCAGGTCTGGTTAACTCATTGATTTAGTTTGATGTACATGCCCCTCTTGCCTGCTTTGATGAGTTGACCATGACTTTACAGAAGTATGGTGGGATGAGGACACAAAGGGTTTAGCTGCTCCAGCAACCACTATAATTTCCTAAAGTAGATGATGATGATAATAATAACCATGACATTGACAGTGAAAACAACTACTATGATGTTGATGGTGATGATGATGATGATGATGATGATGATGATGATGATGATGACATCCAGTAGGTCTGAAGTTTTCTTCTAGGACTTTCATCCCTTTGTCAAGACGAAAGAGCACCTGATAGTTGCTGAGAAGCCAAGGTTTCAGCTGAGAATCATCGTGCAGGCATATTTACAGCAGGCTGGCAGCCCAGCAATGGGACCATGCCACTCAACCCTGGATTTGGGTTGACTTTCAATCAAATACTGTGATTATTATATTCAGTCTGAAGAACCTCAATGGTGAATGGTGTTGTGCTTGGCAGATGCATCGAGCAGGGCGGCTAGACTTTGTGGAGACACATTTGCTGGGAGGACTGCAGCAGGCAGTCGAGAACCACCAGGAGGCCATGGCTGAGGCCCGGACAGAGCTGACGCAGCACTCACAACGCCTGACCGTCGTCCGTCAGCTCAAGCTCCAACAGCAGCAGGAGTTCCTAGGTAGGCAGGCTTGCAAGGTGGTAGGCAGGCTGGTAGGCAGGCAGTAAGTGAGGAAGGCAAGGTTGTAGGCTGACAGAAAGTAAGGCAGGCATGCTGGTAGGCAGGTAGCAAGGCATTTTGGCAAGGTTGGAGACTGACAGGAAGTAAGGTATGCAGGCAGCAAGGCAGTATGGCAAGGTTGTAGACTGACAGAAAGTAAGGCAGGCAGGCAGCAAGGCTGTAGGAAAGGTTGGAGGCTGACAGGAAGTAAGGCAGGCAGGCAGGCTTCTAAGCAAGCAGCAAGGCAGTATGGCAAGGTTGGAGGCTGACAGGAAGTAAGGCAGGCAGGCAGGTTGGTAGAGAGGCAGTAAGGCATACAAGCAGGTAAGTAGGGAGGCAGTAAGTAATGCAATCTGGTTGGTAAGAAGGCTGAGAGGCAGTAAGACTTATAGACAGACTGGTGTGAAGGTTGATAGTATGGTATGCGCACAGGCTGGGAGGCAGGCAGTTAGGCATGCAGACAAATTGGTGGTAAGGCTGAGAGGCTGTAATGCATGTAGGCAGAAGACGCAGAACCATGATAGATAAGGTAAGCAGATCGAACAAAGTGTTTCTGAATTTATTGACATTGAAGAGTTTTCAATGTCATTTATTGACTTTCTTTAGTTTGTCATATTGACTTTAGCTGTGAACACATGTAGTACCCTTGCATCTCTCTAGTAATAGATCATTTTGCACCCTGCATGAAAGTCAGAACATGACATTGCCTATGTAGAATACTTAACCCGTTCCATGCCCTTATGACCGAATATTCGGTCATGTGATTACTCCCTCCATAGTGCCTTTATGACCGATTATTCGGTCACCGAGATGCCGAAATTTGTAGATACCCCTGTGTTCAGCTTTTGATGACGAAACAAACAGGAACGCTTACCCTAGGCAAACGCTAGGATATGCTACACTTATCATAGCAGCAGAGTGTATTTCGGCTGAGGGGAGCATCAAACTGAAGTCACCCCCACTTCAAGCAAGTGCGCAGTTATCATGCACAGTTGTAAACAATGGCAGTGCCCACACCGTCTACAAGCAAAGGCGTGAAGCGTGGTCAAGTATCGCCTGCTCGGTTAGCAGAGGCTGGTGAAGCAGAGGACTTAGAAAGCGATTTAGAGTCAACAGATTCCTTTGATCAGGTCAGTGACGATGACGATCTTGAACGTTGCACTCGACGTGTGTTCGCGGAGGTTGGAGACTTGAGTGATAAATCCGAGATTGTGGAACAACCTGCAGTGGCAGCGTCTGGCCTTTCTGCTGCTGCTTCTGACTCGGATATGAGTTCAGATGATGAACCATCATCCCCCCGTGATTAAGGATCGCCTTATCCCTCCTCTCGTCGGGCATTGACCTCTGCATCTTCTCGTCGAGCATCACGGAGGCTTGGTCAAACTCTTCATGCATGTGGTCGAGGGACTCGCGCTCACAAGAGGGCAGCGTTGGGGGAGGGTAATGATTTGCAGTCCTCAGCCTAGACAATCCTGCTTTTAGGGAGATTCCTTCACCAAAATCGTGAGTCACCTCAAATTCCTCAGTTTTTAGGACATGCCGGGATCAAAGTCAGCACCGCGAACTTTCAGCCTGTTGACTACTATCAGCTGTTCTTCACGGACAGTCTCATTCACCATCTCGTTTCTGAAACCAATCAGTATGGAGACCAAACCTTAGCTGCAGCAGAGCAGCGTGAGTTTCGAAGGCATTCCAGGCTTCTTGCCTGAAGAAATGAGAAAACCACAACAGACGAACATGGTACCAGGCCAAGTGATGTCGGGTCTGCCACAAGAAGGGCATCTGCCCTGTCACCAAGGTCATTTGCCCTGACTGTCCTGACCAGCCTGGCCTCTGTGCTGTTCCATGCTTCCGAATTTACCACACAGTAAAGAAATTCTGAACTGTCTAGTGGTGGATATTCCCTTGGCATGCAAAAGGACCTTACTGTACCAGGCTAGGTTGTGCCATGTCTGCCACTAGAAGGGAATCTCCTGGGGTTCCAAAAGCGTGTGGCCAGACTGTCCTGATTAGCTTGGATTCTACCCTGCTTCATGCTTCAAGCTGAAATACTGGACTGCTCACTTGAACTGACTTTTCATTGAGATGCATGCATGACAAAATATTACAATTCTTTCCTTCACAGATCATAGTAATTACTGCAGTTGTTTCTTTTTTAATTTGCCTGGCGTGATATTGATCATATCAATCATGCATGAATTTGAAAAGTGCATACATGTGAATTCCTCATTTTTATCATTATGTAGATAGAATTGTTACAATGAAAGCTGAAGAGAAAATATCCTGCAAGCCTTTTTATACTTGTCTAAATACAGTAGACTCTTCTTGAATTTGCCTGGCATGATAGTGATCATATCAATCATGCATGAATTTGAAAAGTGCATACATGTGAATTCCTCATTTTTATCATTATGTAGATAGCATTGTTACTACCTGAAGGCTGAAGAGAAAGTATCCTACAAGCCTTTTTATTCTAGTGTGAATACAGTAGTTCCTTCTTGCATTTTGCTGGCATGGTAGTAGCAATTTGCATGACTTTATGATTATCTACAGTAATTGCTGTAAGTGTTACAGTTTGTATCTTTCTTCGTTCTATTGATATAGTATGTTCAAATATTTTTCTGTATTTAGTTTCATAAATATTTTGTAAGAAAAAAGATTCTGAGACATTTGAGACATAGTTTTACAATCGAAAAAACAAATCAGAATTTTTTTAAATATTTTTTTGGTTGAGTATACCATAAAGATGTACAAGAAATCATCATAATTTTTTTAAAGGCATTTGTAAATTTTGTTTTATTCAAGCTTGCTTTAAGAAATAAAGTCTCTAAAAATCATGTCATTGTGTTTGATGTGTTCCTGATTGCCTGTGCTTTCAAAGAAATATGGGTTTTATGGGGTTGTTATGCACTAAAATTGAGATAAGATTTTTCTCCTGAACTTGTTGTTGTATTACGTAATTTTTACTGAAATTCCCTGGCACTGGCAGTTGCATAATATAATGACGAAGCTGGCATGGAAAGGGTTAATCTTTATGGATATGGTAAATCCAAAGGTCCTGTTGGTTTCAGTATATTTCCAAACCTGTTAAATTTCAGTCACTGAGGGATTTGTCTTTTTGCATTACATGTTTTTGACAACAAGTTACATATCATTGCAGAGGCGGAGAGCCGACTGAACACAGCCGATGCAGACCTGTTTTCTGACACCAGCAGTGCTGCAGGAGACAGTGTTTCTGGTGTCAGCAACCGCTCCTCTCTCATCTCTCGCACCACAGGGTCTGTTTCACATCTCCAATCTGAGGAAACTTTGATAAAAGATCATATTTTCCAAGCTTACATGCAACAGTTGAGCAAAATTGGTAAAGTTTATACTAGAATTGTTTATGATCTGTTTTTCCAACTGCAGATTGTTGTGTAAGATTTTTTCACTTTTTGAATTAATGTCTATTGTTTTTGAATGTGTAATATTCCCCACTTGAGGTTTTCTGCATTGTTAGTGTTTGCCACCCATTTGTAACGAAAGCTTGTTTCCTTCTAGATCTGCCAACTGGCTGGGATGATTTGTCATGAATTTTTTTTAGCCATCCATCTTCTCATGCTTCTTTGTTGCCTCCTTCCTGACCTTTCTGTCTTTGTCTCTCATTCATCATTTCGTGTATCCATTCACCTGTAATCACCACCATCCTGTTCACAACTATGCATCCATCTCTGTCCATCTGTTCAATGCTGGTCTATGCATCCCTTCCAACCAGCCAGCCTACCATCCCTCCCTCCCTCCCTCCCTCCCTCCCTCCCTCCCTCCCTCCCTCCCTCCCTCCCTCCCTCCCTCCCTCCCTCCCTCCCTCCCTCCCTCCCTCCCTCCCTCCCTCCCTCCCTCCAGCCTCCATAATGGTTGATTGTTGATTGGATTCCAGACACTCCACGCGGTCGAGGCGCAAGATGGAGCAGAAGAAGTGGAGCCTGAAGAAGGGAAGTCCCTTTGAGGACCTCGCCCTGGTGGCAGCCCTGTCCAAACTCATTGAACGCATCGACTCTTGGAGAGGTAGGCAAGGTGGCCATGATGCCAGGCTGACAGGCAGACTACAGTGGCATGGGTCTAGAATGTTGGAACTCTTGGAGAGGTAGGCAAGGTGGCCATGATGCCAGGCTGACAGGCAGACTACAGTGGCATGGGTCTAGAATGTTGGAACTCTTGGAGAGGTAGGCAAGGTGGCCATGATGCCAGGTTGACAGGCAGAATACAGTGGCATGGGTCTAGAATGTTGGAACTCTTGGAGAGGTAGGCAAGGTGGCCATGATGCCAGGCTGACAGGCAGACTACAGTGGCATGGGTCTAGAATGTTGGAACTCTTGGAGAGGTAGGCAAGGTGGCCATGATGCCAGGCTGACAGGCAGACTACAGTGGCATGGGTCTAGAATGTTGGAACTCTTGGAGAGGTAGGCAAGGTGGCCATGATGCCAGGCTGACAGGCAGACTACAGTGGCATGGGTCTAGTATGTTGCAGCTTGAAGCAGAGTGAGACTGGTCTAGACAGTGACCACTGTAGAATATGTCTGTATCCCTTTGAAATTAACCCTTTGCATTGCTCCATCCACAGCTTAATCTGGGATGAACAGTACTCTGCTGAGATATTGAAAACTGCAGTCATAGACTGTGTCTATCAATGATCACTTGGGATATTGGTTGTCTTGCCTACACACATCCCATGCACACGTTTTGACCAAAGTGGTTTTTCTCCCCAGAGTGTCAGCACTGTTTAATTCTCAGCACAAGTCAGCTTGTCTCAATAATGCCACATGGGAACTGCCAGATAGGAACTGCATGACAAGTACACACACCTGCCAGTTGGCTGGCAGAGCATGGAGTGGGCGGTGCTGCAAATGCTTAACCCATTATGACCTACAGCGTGTGATGAAAACGGCTTCCTAAAACCTGAGGTTTTTTCAGGTAAAAACACTAAGTTGACAACACTCATTAAAAAAATTATTTCTTCAATTCTACACTTCCTAGAAACAATAAGTACACCACTGTCAAATGCGACGTCTGCGTAGCATCCGGTCTGAAAGGGAGATGTAACGCGCTTGTAGCATCCTGTCATAATGGGTTAATTGGAGTGCTGCTGACACATCCCTTATTTTGTGTTTCTGTACAGGAATGATATTGTGGTTTGGTGATCAGGAGGTAAAGGTAAATTGGTGTGAGAACCAGATATAAGTAGTATTTGGTGATAAAAACTCAATATCTTTTCCTTTATTTATCAAATTGAAATTGGGTTGTTTCCACTTCCTTTGTTTGTCTTCCTTTACAAAATGTTGAGAAAGTGAATATGACATATTGCTGTCTCCCATTGTGTACATATGAACAAAGTGACAGCAGCAAACGTCCTATCAACATATGCATGAGATATTGAGAATGTATTTGTCTTAAGAAGAAGAAGAAGAAAACCCTGTTCAGCAGATTCTTCATGATCAGTTTTGAGCAGTCAGTTTTGAGCAGTCAGTTTTGTTTTTTTCACTTAATTTGATTGCAGCATTTAACCATCTGGTCATTTTTCAGTCATCACAGAATTGTCACAGTCTGTCTGTGGATCTGATGGCAACATCATTCCATGTTAACTTCATGTTTACAGAGGAGCTGGCTGCCCTACTGAAGGCCCTGGTGCAGTACAACATGGACGAGGAGGCGGAGAGTCTGCAGGCCAAGTATGAGTCCGTGCTGGAGCTGGTCAAAAAGCTGACGCCAGAAATCTGGAAGGATGGCCCCAATGCCTCCACCACTGCACAGCCTGTAAGCTGATGTGTCTTTTGCCCTGCTTTGAATTGGCTTTGGTTGTGTTGATGCCACTGTTCTTCTTTGCCTGCTTTTGATTGAGTTTCGACTAGATGGAACTTGTACACCATGTCAACTCATCGTCCTCTCTTGGGGTTTCTGTAGCTGACTAGATGGATCCTGTTTAGCTTGTCTACCCCTCATCCTGTTGTGGAGTTTCTGTAGCTGATTTGTTGAATCCTATGTGTCTTCTCTACCCCCCATCCTGTCTAGGAAATCAAATTCCTGTAGCTGACTGGATGATCCTATGTAGCTTGTGTACTCCTCATCCTGTATTGGAGTTCCTATCCCTGTAGCTGACTCAATGGGTCTTGTTTAGCTTGTCTCATCCTGTATTGGAGTTCCTATCTCTGTAGCTGACTCAATGGGTCTTGTTTAGCTTGTCTCATCCTGTATTGGAGTTCCTATCTCTGTAGCTGACTCAATGGTACTTGTTTAGCTTGTCTCATCCTGTATTGGAGTTCCTATCCCTGTAGCTGACTCAATGGGTCTTGTTTAGTGTCGCGTTTTTGCTTATCTTAAACTTAGGCAGTTAAAAGTTCCTTCCCGGAGAACGATGTAATCGTCTCAAGGAGAGGTAACCCAGATAAACAAAGTAGTTTACATGCTAAACTAAACCTCCACCCCTTGGGGGGACACCACAAACAGCAAGAAAAGTCAAGGACTCAAATAAATACAGACCACTGAATCAAGTTTAAAAATCAACAACAAGTTTATTCAACAGCTGAGAATCCTTCCTGATGGCACAAGGCTGCAGAGGAAGGTATGCAGATGGTAAAGCAACAACTGAAGAAAAAACCAAAACAAAGGGGGACAGGCAGCGGGCAAGGTGGCACGCTTCCGCTTCCTGTCAGAATCAAAAAAATAAACAACAACAACAACAATCCCTAGAACAGGGAAATGAGAAACAATTCAAAAATACTTAATACCCCTACACAAAGTCAACTCCTAAGTCACCGGTGACTAGGGTGATAATCAGGGTACAAGAAAAATAAACAATCTCCAACTTTCCTCTTCCTCTCATCATTCCACCAGAAACTGAAATAAATTCACAAACAGCTCAAATCCCAAAATCCACAACTCCTCCGACCACTCGTTCTGACAAGCTCCTTCAGAACAGTGATAAACTCCCCCAGAAATAGAAGTGAAAACAATCCACAGGATATGACAGCCAGTCACTCCCACTTCCATACACAACAGCTCTCACGGCTTTCCAAAAGACATTTAACAAACCCTGTTAAATAAGCCTAACCCCAAACTTCCCCAAAATTCTCACTCTATCTCCCTCCAGAAGATTAATATTGAACTCTCCCACAACCAATTGAATAGAAGTTACTCCCGTTAACTTCCACACAACAACACACGCAGCAGCCGCTGCATACCACAGAACCCCTTCCCCCTACCTTGGCTTCCCCCACTTCCCCTAGTGGTGACACTTCCGCCCAACTCGAATGGCGGAAAACGTAAACAAGGCAAACTCCGCTCCACACAACTCTTGCCCGTGCAACAGCTCCCCGTCCGACAAACTCACGCAAAACCACACACACGTGCAACACTTTACGTCGGTATAAACAACAAATGAGGAGACTAGATGAAAAGGACCAACCTTACCATCTTTTCGCCAACCGGACACTTCCCAGTCCAGCGTACTCCGATCTCCACGCGGCTTCCCCCGACCCACGTGATCAGAAACAACTCGGCGATAAACACAACCAAATCTCACAGAAAGAATCTCCAGAGTAACCTTTGCCCACTTCCACCCTTTTCAGTCCACCTGAAAAGAAGACATTGTTCCCAAACCCCCTTGAACAAGTCACTGAACACAAACACAGTCTCCCTTGGAAGTCCCAGGTAATACTCTCATAGCCGACGCACGCATGGCGTCTCCGGTGTTCAGACAAGCAGACCCCCTTCCCGTAAATTAGGTCCCTTCCCTCTTGTCCCGTTGTGAGATTAACCCTGACTTGCAAGCGCCTCGCTTAATTCCCCAAGTCAGTAACAGTTTAGAAAGCCAATCCTAAACTTCGGCAGATTCACCACAGTCAACTGGGCTAGAGTGATAAATGTCATCCTACGAAAGAACCAATTCATGAATCACTCTCTCCCCCGTCGCATGTCCACCTGCGACAACAGCTGCGCTATAACACCGCCCCGAGCGAATGTACACGCTAGCACTTTCTCCCCCCTCTCTGCCTCTGATCGAATCCCCCCTCAATTGACCAGGCCGCCCGTGCGGACTTTCCCACCTTACCCAAGGTGTATTTCGTTAGACTTTTAACCATCAGTTCCAGACCTGTCCTAACGAAATTGTAGCTACCAAGCTACTACGAAGAAATTATACTTGCACGACCGTTGGAACCAAAACGGTCTGACGAAACGCTCCCACGCGCTTCCGACGTCGCTCCAGCCTCGCACCAAGGCCTCTCCTTGCCGGCGCAGCTTTCCCTCGGAGACGACAGGATACCACGAGCTCCACCCGCGTGGACTCGATGTGACAGTACTGCAGGGCTTCACCAGTAGCGGTCGCAGCACTTGTGGAATTACGTAGGCACGAAGATACCAGCAGGAAGGTAGACCAGTAGATACGTAGAGGATCAGGCGGGAAGCCAGCAGCTCCCGCGAGTAATTCGGTACACCGGTAACAGCGCAGAGTACATCGTAGCGAGTATCGAGTAGCGAATATCGAATATAGCCTGAAACATACAACGTTTTGCCCCAATAAACCAACTACCCTATTTCCCATATGAAGCCCACTCACACAAGAATTCAAAGTTTAAGTGGCGCATCCCAACCCTGATGCCCAGTTAAAATGCTTTACTCGCGCCCTGCGAGACAGCTTGAATCAAAGCTCCATTACTCAAAAATTTGATCCCATAAATCATTTCCACCTGGAGACAGTTACTCGTCTCCGTCATTTCCCATAGATTTACTTCAGACTTAGAAGTACGAATCCCATGCCCGAACGAATGACCTATTTCCCGCCCAGATTAACAATCAAACACCCCACATGGTAAAAGTAATATGGCGAGACGGCAATAGTCACCTCAGTCGTCAGGCTGTGGTGTGATCCACGGAAACTCCGTCCTAGCCATTGGAAGACTCCCCTCCCATTCTCACGTGCTCAACTGCTAGCCTGAGTTGACACAGAGAAAATTCCACCAGGGCGAAAAGACTTCGCCCGTAAGCCGCCCCGCGCAGCTCCAGCGTTAGCAACACAGAGGATGTGCGCTCGCTCCCTCCATCCAGGTCGATGGAATTGCACTGACTACCAAGACGCAGTCGAACCTTAGCGTCTCCTTTCCCACGTGATTATCCACCAATCAATAATGAGAAAATTCCCGCCTCTAGCATCTTCTCCAATCACCACTTGACAAAGTTTCGCGGGCTCTTAGCCCATGCTAGAGATTGTGAGAACCCTGTAGATCCACGCTATACCCCCTTCGAAGACCCCCCAGGTTCCCCTGGAGTGACGCAGTAGCACCCCACTACACGATAACCCCGCCCAATTGCGCCAAACGCTCGAGCGCAGATACGGAGAAGATTTCTACACAATCAATTTACAACAATGATGAATAACCCACATCACCCTTTTCGTCGCTCATCACGCGACATTTAGCTTGTCTCATCCTGTATTGGAGTTCCTATCTCTGTAGCTGACTCAATGGGTCTTGTTTAGCTTGTCTCATCCTGTATTGGAGTTCCTATCTCTGTAGCTGACTCAATGGTGCTTCTTTAGCTTGTCTCATCCTGTATTGGAGTTCCTATATCTGTAGCTGACTCAATGGGTCTTGTTTAGCTTGTCTCATCCTGTATTGGAGTTCCTATCTCTGTAGCTGACTCAATGGGTCTTGTTTAGCTTGTCTCATCATTTATTGGAGTTCCTATCTCTGTAGCTGATTCAATGGGTCTTGTTTAGCTTGTCTCACCCTGTATTGGAGTTCCTATCCCTGTAGCTGACTCAATGGGTCTTGTTTAGCTTGTTTCATCCTGTATTGGAGTTCCTATCTCTGTAGCTGACTCAATGGGTCTTGTTTAGCTTGTCTCACCCTGTATTGGAGTTTCTGCAGCAGACAAGATGTGTCCTTTACAGCTTGTCTGCCTCTCATCCTATTGCTGTAGATGACTATTTGTGGCCATTGTTGCTTACAACTCCTTTGCCATTGTCTCCTCTTTCTTCTTCTGCCTTTCTCTACCTCTGCATCTCCTTTTTGTTCCTTTCTCTTTCCGTTATGCTGCTTAGTTCAACAACAAAAATATTCCAAGTTTGGATTTTTGCTGTCCTTCTCTTTTCGTATCAGCCCCTAATGCTCATTTCTTGTTTTTCTTTCCACTTCCTTTTTCATTCTTCACAATTCATTCTTCTCTCTCTGAAAACCCACTGCAGTTTGTGGACTTCATAACTAGAGAGTTCTTTGAGAGCGCAAACCTCCGCCAAGGAAGCCATGCCACAGCACAATGCGGCATAATATAGGCAGCGTGTTCTGCTTGCCGTGCTTGAGGCTACATGACCTTTTTAGTGCTGCAAGTAGTTCATGGAGATTGCCTGCGATGCAGCCTGTATAATATAACATCTTCTGATCATCTCGTGAACGTTACTTTGCAAATGCTTTACAGTGGTTGAATAGGTGGCTGGCCTTCAGTGGCTGGTATAATTCAGGCACTTTGTTCTTCTAGCCTGGCCTGATGCTATAGAAAGTGTAATTTTAGCGCCTTCTAGTAGTCTCACAGTGTGGAATGTATATGTCAGCTTGCAGCTACGGCGATGCGCCCGCCTACAGCCTCGGCCATAACATTTCTCTTAATGGTTGTGATTCTGAAAGGAGGTGACAAATAGCCTCCCAAATTTATTGGAGTTCCTTGGGTGAAAACCTGACAGTGCACTAAATTAATTTATCAGAATCCATTTTGAGTTTTTTATAGTTGTTCTGCCAAAGAACTAGCAAACTAACTGACTGAATAACATTATCTCCTTGGTGGAGGTACTGGTTTTTAAAATGAAATTGTAGGGTTTGTTGTCTGATGCCTGTCACAGCATCAAAGCTATGAGAGTGTTGTAGTGACTGACTAGATTGCTGTCTAACTAATTGATGGCTGGGGAAGCAATTTTGAACCATGACAAATACTAATATGTTTTGTGTATGGCACACCATAACTACTGGGGTAGAAATTTCCAGAGTTGTCTTGCATGTATGCATAGATTTCAATGTGGATACATGTCATAGTTGTCAAAGTCAACTACATCATTGTGACTGATTTCTGCCTACAGACCTTCGGCCCAGGCTCAACAGCTAACTCCATAGCGCAGGCAATGCAACAAGGAACACCCCTTCAGGCTGAGGAGAAATTGGGTAGGTCTATTCATCAGGTCTTCTCCTCCACCCACCCACCCCCTCCCCCCTCCCCACCCCTGCTTTTTTCAAAATTTTTTGTTTGTTTTCTTAGCTGCTTTGTGCACAGTCCTGTATTAGGGTTTCAAAGATAAGCTCATTAGAGACTAATTTGCGGTGTGTGCTGTTACTTAGTGAAACTATAAATAGGTACATTTGCCATGTTGTAAGTATGGATGCCAAATCCTTTTGATACATATTGTTTAGGTGTCCTTATGATACAGAGCACATTATGGCAGAAAAAAAACTTATGTGGAAGAAAGAAAGAATCCAGATTTCTCCTGTCCCTGGGACTGAACCACGGGACTGTGCCTCACACACGTGTAAGTTATGTGGAAGTTGTTTAAAAGATGATGTGTATGTCACAAAACATGCTGATGGAAACTTACCCATTACATCCCAATCCCCAACCTCCTTTCCGACACAGTTTTCATGGGGATGTTAACATATACTTCTTGTACAGGACATCACTAACCCTGTTGTTATTTCTTTCCAGATCCAATCCTTGTGGTGCCACCCAAACTGAGGAAGGAAATTAGCTGGAAACTGCAGATTTCACAGCCCCTGAAGAAATAATGTGCGATCCCTCCATTTATTTCCCAGAATGCTCTGCTCAGCAGTGTTGTGTGTGTGTGTGTGTGTGTGTGTGTGTGTGTGTGTTGCCTGAAGAGAGTGACCATCTGTTGATCAGACATTAGACACAGAACTAGACTGATCTGAACAAGAACCAGTGATTGCATTCTGCTGTGGAATGATTGTCTGTGTTCACAAGACTTGAGAAGTGGAACTAGATTGCCATGACAAGACTGAGTGATGACATCGCTACAACGGAGAAGAGACATATCTGCATTGTGCTCAGTATGCTGACTGAGAAGTGAACTGTGCAATAGATACATATGTGGATTGTATGTATAAAACTATGTCCAAAAAAGTTCACTGTGGTAGTGGTTTTTGACTCACATGTGAAGCAAAAGTGAGTCTATGTACTCACCCTTTTCGTCCATCCTGGTGTCCGGGCGTCCGGGCGTCCGAAAACTTTAACGTTGGATTTTTCTCGGAGACTATTAAGTCTATCAATACCAAATGTGGCATGATGGTGTATGATGACAAGGCCTCAAAAAACATACATAGTGACTTGTCCTTGCTTCAAGGTCAAGGTCGCAGGAGCCATAAATGTTGTCTAAAAACAGTCATTTTTGACTCACATGCGAAGCAAAAGTGAGTCTATGTACTGAGCCGTGTCGTCCGTCCGTCCGTCCGTCAAAAACTTAAACGTTGGATTTTTCTCGGAGACTATGAAGTCTATCAACACCAAATGTGGCATGATGGTGTATGATGACAAGGCCTCAAAAAACATACATAGTGACTTGACCTTGCTTCAAGGTCAAGGTCACAGGAGCCATAAATGTGGTCTCAAAAACAGTCATTTTTCACATTTTCCCAATTTTCTCCCACGTTATTGAGAATGGCGACCTTAGCTACAAGTGGTATATAGGTCAAAGCAAGCCCTATCTTTTGATACCAGTTTGGTTGACCTTGCTTCAAGGTCAAGGTCACAGGAGCTCTTCAAAGTTGGATTGTATACATATTTTGAAGTGACCTTGACCCTGAACTATGGAAGATAACTGTGTCAAACTTAATAATTATGTGGGGCACATGTTATACTTTCATCATGAGACACATTTGTTCACATATCATCAAGGTCAAGGTCACTTTGACCCTTATGAAATGTGACCAAAATGGGGTAGTGAACCACTAAAAGTGACTATATCTCATGGTAGAAAGTGCCAATAAGCACCATTGTGCTTCCTATGTCTTGAATTAACAGCTTTGTGTTGCATGACCTTGGATGACCTTGACCTTGGGTCAAGGTCACATGTATTTTGGTAGGAAAAATGTGTAAAGCATTTCTTTGTGTATGATGTCATTGGTAGGTTTAGTTGTTTGACCTTGAAGGTCACCTGAAGGTCAAGGTCATATAAAGGTCAAGGTCATATAAAGGTCAAGGTCATATAAAGGTCAAGGTCAAGCGTGTGAGTCGTATGGGCTTTGCCCTTCTTGTTCACATTTTCTCAATTTTCTCTGAAGTTTTTGAGATTGGATACCTGACCTATATATGGTATATAGGGCAAAGTAAGCCCTATCTTTTGATACCAGTTTGGTTGACCTTGCTTCAAGGTCAAGGTCACAGGAGCTCTTCAAAGTTGGATTGTATACATATTTTGAAGTGACCTTGACCCTGAACTATGGAAGATAACTGTGTCAAACTTAATAATTATGTGGGGCACATGTTATACTTTCATCACGAGACACATTTGTTCACATATCATCAAGGTCAAGGTCACTTTGACCCTTATGAAATGTGACCAAAATGGGGTAGTGAACCACTAAAAGTGACCATATCTCATGGTAGAAAGTGCCAATAAGCACCATTGTGCTTCCTATGTCTTGAATTAACAGCTTTGTGTTGCATGACCTTGGATGACCTTGACCTTGGGTCAAGGTCACATGTATTTTGGTAGGAAAAATTTGTAAAGCATTTCTTAGTGTATTGGTAGGTATAGTTGTTTGACCTTGACCTTGAAGGTCAACTGAAGGTCAAGGTCATATAAAGGTCAAGGTCAAGCATGTGAGTCGTATGGGCTTTGCTCTTCTTGTTCCAGTTATTCTGAGGCAGGCCCAGAAATCTCAGTATCAAGGGATCCCAGCTGCTGAAGGGGACATCAAGTGCCTATATATAGCCTTACATCACACTTGCATCTGCCCTTAGATTTTGCATCCACTCCTCCTCTCCACTCTTGATAGGTTCAGACAACAAGCCTTCAGCTTTGCACACAGCAATAGCTATGTCCTTGTAACACATTGTACTAGAGTCCTTCCCTGTTTGTAAGTGGTTTGTATACATTCAGTCTAGCGTCCTGTCCCCCTTCCCGACCTCTGGCCTCCTGGAGTCGCCACTCCTGGTCACTCCCCTTCGATTACCTTGTGTGGGCTTGATTGATGATGAAAGACACTTTCCTCTCCTCTTAACCATGCCCCAGAAGCTTTTCAAACAAGTGAAACGTTTTGAAGAACACATGTCATTGATTCCTCAGCTGACACATAAAATGGACACAATATCCCAGTATCTAAAAGACACATTTATGTCATTATACCTCTGCTTACGTACGATATGGATACACACTATCCCACTATCTAAAAGACTTGAGTCCTCTGTTCACATTTACAGCTAATAACACAATGTCCCATAATCTTCCTTTTGCATAGATTGTTTCTCTTTGAGATACTCATGCTCTTGTGCATTCAAACACAAGCGTGATGCCTATATATGAAGACCTACAGCATTATGTCCACATCGTAGGATGGTGTACCTTTGCTTGTGCAAGCTGACAGAAGCAGAACTGCACACAAAGATGAATGCAAGGGACATGCTTGCATACACAGTAGGGCTGTGCAAGCATATGTGCCCTTTTCACTGGAATAAGCCTTATGCATTGAATTTTGGGACATTGTCATGTAGAAGCCAAGAAATACCACTGCATGGTCTGACAATTATTTTAAACTGTGTGCTAAGCACTATTTTCCTAAGTAAGAAATACATTGATTGTATCAAACACCTTGATTTTCCATCCAAGGAAGCTGTGTACCAACTATCAACATCACTTTTCTTGTCAACTGATCCATAGAAATGACACTCGTGCGCCTTGAGCATGTCTTAACTCATGGTAAGGCGCTATATAAATCCACACATTATTATTATTATTATTATTATTATTATTATTACTCTTTCCCTCTTCCTTCCGAACGGACTCCGTCTTGTTGGCCATGCCCTCGGGCTACGAGGAGGAAAGTTTGATAGCAGTGGAGAGGAGTAGAGTACGCAGAGGATGAGGAGACTACGGCTGAGCCTTCCAAGAAGCCTCGATGCACTTGTCCTGTTGTAATTTGGTATAGAGTACTATGGACATCTGAATGGCAATCGACTGGATGGATGGATGGATGGATTAATGGATGGATTAATGGATGGATGGATAGTGTTTACGGCCTATCAGCCTGTGTAGTCTATGAAAGCCTGCCCATAAAGCACGAAAATCACTAAAATGGTTTAGAGTTGGCACAAATCAAGTCATGATGTCCTTATTCATTCGCCTCTTGCGAATGACGTAGGGAGACACGGTGGGTCTATTCTTACCCTCCCAACCCACAGGGGGATGGGAGTGATGGGGGTGGGGACTGACTTGAACAAGCCACAAGCACATCTGTTGTGGCATTTTCTGTCACCACCTCTCTAGCTATGAAAGCCAACGGCACTTTTCGTGTCCACACAGTTTCATTAATGTCTTTTTTGTGACTGCGTTGAGCTTGTTGGCTCGTGTGTAAATGAAGTAAATATATCCCGTGTGTGTGTGTGTGTGCGTGCGTGCGTGCGTGCGTTCGTGCACGCGTGCACACACGTTAACTGCAGTGTTGTTGGAAACTACAGCTCACATTACCATCACACTTTATACAAGTGTGGAAGGTTGTGAGACCCTTCTAGCCACATGCATAGCATTGACCATTTTCAAAAGGAATCCCAAAACCACGGCGGGGCAGGATTAAAGAAATCGGGGAAAACGGCAACATCAGCATTTCTATTGGTTGGCACTGTCGCTAAGCATGGCAGAAAGTCAATTGGTGACATGAATCTTTTAGATATGACCTTATTGATGCCCTATCTCAAAGGTCAAGGTCAATAGAAGATGGGAAGAAATCAAACGTTGGAGCTTTTGCACAGATGGTGTCATCAAATTAAAAACACTGGGCACGACCATTTGAATAGTCTTCTTCAATGGTCAAGGCCACAAAAGCCTCATGTTCATAATCATTCAATCTGGCGAGGTTTATTTTAAAAAGAATTATAGTATATACAAGATACAAGATACTTTATTGTCCTCATTGATCACAAGGAAATTCGTTTTGTCGGTGGCAAAAACATAATACATACATACACAAACAAAAACAGTTCAACATTAATTAACTCAATCATATCGCTCAAGTTATGGAGTCCATCAGAGGCAATTCAATTTAATAGAGAAACATTTTACACCAAAACAAGTAATCACAGAAGGAACAAAGACACAAGCATGCACATCAATCATCGTCACGCAATAACACATACCCGATCTTCATCCATAACACATGTACAAGAACCCCCCCCCCATCATGTTCATCGTCCTGCATGCGCATCAACAACCACACTCGCACTGCACACATAAACACATACACGATCATCAACGCATGCACACACACACACACACACACACACACACACTCTCACATGTTAATCCTTGTTGTTACAGACATAGTTCACACCATTCATAGTCCTTTCTGTCACAGTTCACAGCACTACAAGTCCTCGTAGTCCCAGTTCACTTTACTCCAATCTCTCCGTCATATGTCACATCAATCCTGGTCACATAGTCACAACTCTCATCACATCCTCACAGACACAGTTCACATCACCCACTCTTCAGTCACAGTTCGCGTCACTCCTGGTCCCACATTCACGTCAAGTCTCACAACAATCTTCATGCATACTACCCATTCACCGGGACTCGTTGAAGAGACGGATGGCTGTCGGGAGGAACGAATCCCTCATGCGGTTTGTTCTGGCAGGCCAGCACCTCAGGCGACGTGAGGATTCACGAGTGGGTTCGCATGACGCGAATGCCTGGTGCAGAGGGTGGCGGTCGTCAGATCGAATCTTGCCCATCTTCCTCAGAGCCACACTGGGGTAGCGATCACTGACAGGCTGGAGGTCGGAGCTGCTAATGTCATCACACTTGGCATCAAGTTACGTGGATAAATAATAATAATAATAATGAGTATTTATATAGCGCTTTCCGTGCACAAAGCGCTTTACAAAGTTTAAAAAGAACATAGCCACACAAGCAAACTGCAAACAACTATAGCAACAAAAAGGCAAGATAAAGCCGCAAACAGACATCAATCGTGCAAACATACATGCAAAAACTGAAAAAGCAACAGAAACATAGAAAAGGAACACAAGTAAATAAGGCAAAGCAACAAACAGATATCAACCATGCAAGCAAACAACTATAGCAACGAAAAAGCCGGAAACAAACAGATTCATGCAAGCATAGAAGCAAATAATCATAGCAACATAGAAAAAGAACACAAAAACATACAAACAAGCAAACAGATTAAAGTAATACATACTGACAAGCAAGACTAGACAGGAGGGACACACCTGATCCAAAAAATACCACAAGTGTGAAAAATTACTGATGCAGAGATTTTTCAAAGTATTGTGTGAAAAGAGGGTTTTGAGGTTATAGATTTAAAGGAATCGAGATCTTCGCAATGTCGGACTGAGCGGGGGAGAGAGTTCCATGCGACGGCAGCAGAGTGAGAAAAAGCTCTTCCGCCGTGCTGATCGCGAGTGTAGGGTTTGATATAAAACATTCTAGTATCAGAGGATGAGCGGAGTGTTCTTATTGGGGTGTATAGTTCGAATGGTTGTGAGAGGTATAGAGGAGCAGAGCCGGTGATGATTCTGAAACAGAGGCAGCAGCACTTGTATTGGATCCTCAGGTCTACCGGGAGCCAATGCAATTTCTTCAACAACTAGGGGGTACGTAGGCCTACAAGACTGGGTTCGTGGGGCTTTGCAGACAAGACGGGCGGCAGAATTTTGAACTTGTTGAAGCGGAAGAGTTGTAGATTTGGGACAGCTAATTAGAATTGAGTTGTCATAGTCCAGCCTAGAAAGTATGTATGATGTAACTAGTGTTTTGGTGGCATCTTCTGAGAGGTAGGGGCGAATGGAACCTATTCTTTTTAATTCTAAGTAAGCGGCCTGGCAGACTTTTAGAACGTGTTGTTTCATAGAGAGATCACTGTCTAGAAAAATGCCAAGATCACGGACAGAGTCTGATAAACCAACAGTGCCGCCTCCTAGAGTGATAGAAGGAGGGAGAGTGAGGGATGTAGAGAGTGAGGGTTGGTGAAACGGATGGCTTCTGTTTTCTCGCAGTTTAATTTCAACTTGTTGGTGGACATCCAGAGTTCAACGTCAGCAATACAAGACTGCATTGAAGTGGTCATCTTGTCATATTCTGAGGGAATGGCTGAATTCTGAAGCTGAGTGTCATCGGCAAACTTTTCGTGTAGAACGGAATGTCCGTCGATGAGTTCAGTCAGAGGGGTGGTATACATGATGAACAGGACAGGCCCCAGCACTGAGCCTTGAGGAACGCCAAAAAGGAGGATGGTTTCTTGGGATGGGATGTCGTTGACAGTGACAAAGTGTCTTCTGCTTGAAAGATAGGATCTGCACCAATTTAGGACTGAATTTTGAAGGCCAAAAGTGTGCTCAAGACGGGACAGAAGAATTCCGTGGTCGATGGTATCGAAAGCGGCCGAAAGATCTAACAGGAGGAGAAGGGAAATCCTGTCCTCATCTACAGATTTGAGGATGTTGTTGAGAATGCTGAGAACTGCGGTCTCTGTGCTGTGGCCTGCGTGGTAGGCGGATTGATGGGGAGTGAGGAGGTTGTTCGCTGACAGGTGGATGGACAGTTGATGCAGGACGATTTTTTCTAAGATTTTTTACATGAAGGGGAGATTTGAGATGGGCCTGTAATTTTTCAGAATGTTTGGGTCCAGGGAGCTTTTCTTTAGAAGGGGCTTCATGACAGCTTTTTCAAAATCTTCAGGGACAGGGATGTGCACTTCTAGTTCATTCTAGTCCACTAGAGACTTCGCCTGCCGGCGAAACAGTAAACACTACTGACTCGGGTTCACAGAATGCTTCTAGTTACCTCCCTGAAAGGGTACCGTAAAAGTTGGCCTATAAGCCGCTATTTTTTTTTTCATGAACGGACCCCTGCAGCTTATCAGCCGGTGCGGCTAATGTATGACTTTTTTTCTGCATCGCCAGAGTCAGCGATGTGTTTTTGGGTTTGACCTAGTTTCCGGCAGTGTAATCATTCTTGAATCAGCGGTGTGTTTGCCTGAATTTGCTCACTCACCTTCTTTTTGGAAGTTTGACGCATGACAACAACTCACACAGCACACTGATAGATCAGATCGGTTTGCGGCGACTTTGTTTTGTTTTGTTTTGCCTTGACTTTGTTTTGCCTTTGACATGTTCGGTTTTCATGCGGCTTGTATGCCAATGCGGCTAATTTATTGATTTTTCTGTTGTTGTTTTTTTAACGGGGGTGCGGCTTATATCCAGGTGCGCCTTGTAGGCCAACTTTTACGGTACGTTATAGCAAAGATTATCATTACATGTTATAATAGTCTTTGGTTATAGTCAATAAGGTGAAAACTGACATAGCATTTCAATGGCTATTACTGTTGCTCTACAGTCCAATCACTTTGAAGGATAGTTCGGTTGGTTTCTTGAACTGAGAAAAAATTAATTGAGTGGAAATGATCCAAGAAGTTACTGTGGATGGAGGAAAACAATGCCGAGTTAGACGTACATATGCATTGGCCTGTGCTGCAGCAAACTTTAATTAGTAATCACTTACACAAACGAATTTCTAAGGTACTATTTGAATCCTGCTGACTCCCATATATGCTCTATTACAAACATGCCCCTTGTGTAAAACCGACACATAAATATTTCTGCAATCTTGGGCTCTGCGGGACTATGATATGCTAGCAAAGGCGGTCACTGAAACGGATAATATAAAG
The DNA here is from genome assembly GCA_034096865.1 of Theodoxus fluviatilis. NCBI lineage: Eukaryota > Metazoa > Mollusca > Gastropoda > Cycloneritida > Neritidae > Theodoxus > Theodoxus fluviatilis. The sequence continues at coordinate 64,477 of JAWQFJ010001530.1, read as the reverse complement.
TGAGTATGTTTACACAACACACACGTGCACACACACACACACACACGTGCACACACACACACACACACGTGCACACACACACACACACACATGCACACACACACACACAAACACACACACACACACACACGTGCACACACGTGCACACACACACACACACACACACACACACACACACACACACACACAAACTAGTCTAATATCAATATAATTAGCCAGTTATCACTATAGTCCGTTTCAGTGATTGTGTTGCACCTTCGCTTCGCAATATCCTGTTGTACGGGGGTTCTCTATAATTATAGCTTGCGCAGGGAAGTCGAAGTTCACAAACGCTGGTGGTCATTTTTGATAAACTTTATTCACGCACTCTGGTCGATACACAGTGGTGACAATCAGTAAGCAATATTGTCGTAACAACTTCATTCTACTTGCAATGCCGCAGAGGACTCATCTTTGCAAAGGAGGACTCGTTTATCTTCTAGTTAAGCTCTCACCTTAACTCTGTCGTATCTCGTCGTGTTCTCGTGTTTTCTTTGTCGTGCTTTTTATACTTTTAGACACATTCCAGAACCTACCAGTACAAAGTTGAATATTCTCGGTGGCCAGGACGCTTCACGAATGACGTCACGTGTCGCAGCCAAGACAAATTTAGCCCAACTCAACCACGTGACCACGCGCAAAGGCATAGGAAGCGGCTGATGTAAACACAGGACAGCCCGATTGCGCTACAATGTTCCCGTTCGTTCTGGAACCTTCATAACAATTGCTTTTGCTTCGGAAACATAAACAAAAGTTATAACATTTCTTGTGGACCATATTCATGAGCGGTACGTGCATGAATATGATGATCTAGCTTTCAGTCCCAGTTTAATCGGTTATCTGCAGCACGACGGCTGCCCTGTGCTCCCAGAACTCTTTGACAGAACCCTTTCTAGCGTTCCTTTTGCCTTTTGACTGCTGCTCAAACTTTTGATTGTATGCGTTTCGGTAGCATCACCGTTTCTTCAGAGAAGATTAATTTGCGCACTTGAACTGCGATCTAACTTTTCCCTGTATAGTCTGGTCTCATAGAGATTTTTTGTCTGCATACTTTCTCCCTGGCACTGCGTGGTAGCAGCCCATTTATTCAACTGTATATAGTCTTAACTGATAATGAAGAAATGTTTATTTTAACACGATTTTAATTTAATGTACATACGTTTTATCAAAGTATTTCTTTAAGGAATGACTGTTCCGCTCACGATTATGCTTTTTCTCACGCAATTTTACCATGCAAATTAAACCTGTACATGACAACGACATCGATATGTGATGTCATAATGGCGGATTCTGTGACGAGTTTCATGAAGAACAGTCCAGGAAAGAACCTAGCAGACCTCTTCAAGTGAGATTCGGTCTATCGCGAAGTGGTGCTTGCATTTTACTGTGTTGAATTTCGAACGACTGTCTGAACTGCAACATTGCAAACAATGTTATCGCTGTTTTTATCAGAGAGAGACAGATCTCGAGAGCCCCTCCTGGAGATATATGCTCTGCCTGAGCGGGGATTCGACTCGAACCCATGATCGGCATATATAACTTCACGTCTGTAACCCAGTTTCGCCGTGGCTCAACAACAGTAGGAAAACGAGGCGGGCCCTCGGAGCAAGCATGAGCGAGCACGAGTTGGACACGGGCCGCGAGCCGAGGGAGGTGGTGGCCTTGAGAAGCGAGTCTGGAGAGTCTGCTGGGCATCCTAGAGGCGCCATGGGCAATCGTGACACGTGTCTCTCGCACGCTCTGAAGCGCTCTCCCCTCGCCCGAGAGTTTTTGGCGGAGTTCTTGTCAACTTTCATCCTCATGGTGAGTCCCTGCTCTGCTACTGATTCCAGCTGCCATTCTTTCACACCGAGATCCAGCCATGCTGAATCTCCAGCTGCTGCAGCTGCCACGTGTTGAATCTCCATAGTTACTTGCCCTGGCACTTACAGTGGTAGGAACGGACGTTTCAAAACATGCATTTTGTTATTGTGTGGTTTCTTGCAACAGGAAAGGGAGAGAGGGTACGTGTGGGGGTGAGGGTGGGGTGGATGGGTGGGGAGAGAGAGAGAGAGAGAGAGAGAGAGAGAGAGAGAGAGAGAGAGAGAGAGAGAGAGAGAGAGAGAGAGAGGTTTATATTACTGATACACTGCACAAAAGACGGGGGCCAGTGCCAAACTTTGTCGAGATAATGGATGCCAAGTCCAGTGTGGAGTGGCCACAGCTGCAGGGGTGGAGGTCAAACAGGAAGTCAGGGAGAGGTCAGACGATTATCCTTCTATTGATTTCTACATCTAAATGACTCAAAGCTTTACATGATATTTTATCAAGACCCAAATAATAGGTCAAAAGATATTGTATCAAAATGGATTATATATATATTTCACGGAAAAAAACACAAATACTAAATGTTGACACCGTATTTGAAATTAATTCAGTCCATATGGTCAAATAGCAATCTGTGAACCAGAAAGGTCTATAACAAATATACTTTCTGTCGAGGCACTTCGACGAGAAATCAAAACTCCGAGTACAGTCGTTGTAAGCGACCAAAAATATCTAGCATCATGGTTTGTCCTTGCAAAAATTGTACTAACTTTGGAGAAAAAAAATCATCCACAGATGTCAAATGGTCATCTGTGAATAGAAAAATCTGTAACAAATGTACTTTCTCTCAGAGCACAACGATGAGAAACCAGAACTCCGAGTACAGCGGGGGTAAGCGACAACTAATGACATTTCATAATGCTTTGTCCTGGAAGCCTGTACTCTCTTTGAAAATATAATAAATTCTATCACAGGTAGACGTTGGTCGTCTGTCGATTAGACAAATTTATCTACAAAATTTACTTTTTGTCAAAGTACTTCGACAATAAATCGAAACTCATAGAACAACTGTATAGCATATCTG
>JAWQFJ010001530.1:54048-56548 GCA_034096865.1 Theodoxus fluviatilis | reverse complement strand
TCTCGGAAAGTTACATGTCAAGTGAATCATGCACAGGGGCGTACAAAGTAGATTAACACGATTCATTTTGCACTATTGCATGCTTTATCCAATTCAGCAATTGTGTTCTACTTTGCTTTTTGATTGCAAATCAGTAACTTGGTGTGCGGCAATTGGTGGATTCACTTCTTCGGCGTAAGTTAATTGTGTGCACTCTTAATATCAGTGTATTTCTTCCTGTCTGTGTGAGACAAACGACCTACAACTGTTTCACGCGGTAAAATCTTGACCGCTTATATGTCTATTCCTTAATCTTTTATTTCTGCAACTGTAGGCAGGTTTCACGATATTGCATACTGCAGTTTACCACTACACCCAATCATTCATGAAAAATAAAAAGTCAACCAGGGGCCCAAAAACAGTTTGCACAAAGAGTTCAACTTTATTTCTACCTAAAACAGTAAAAAAATGTATATGAACATACTTATTTCCAAAGTTATTGATTTTCAAAGACCCTATATCCTGAAACCACAAAAAATGCTTTTACAACTTCAGTGCATCATAACTGCTATAAAATGTTGTTTGGAAGCAACCAATGACAATCATCTTTAACATACACTATGTACACCTTAAGAAAAGTATTAAACTTGCAATAAAAGTGACAACATTGATCAGAAGGATGGTTGACAGATAAATGACGCTAAATTTAGAATAATTTTGTCTTTACCGTTTCCTGTAGACCTCAGGAGTCATCACTAGATAAAGAAATCATTCTAAAATTGAAAACCAAACATCTATAAATCATATCCACACAACAGATAGATATTTGACTCAATCACAATGACATGGGTGGACTCAAACGACCCCCCCCCCCCCAAATTCAAAAACGGGGTCAAACTCGCAGTTACTTGCTTCAAGGAAAACAATCCCAAACTTCTTCAATTTCAGTACAACCTAACTTATGGCCATAGAAAAGCAATCAGAAATGCATACATGCAAGCTTTAAGGGGGCACACAGCCTTTGCTACTTCGTAAAAAAAATCATCAAAAATCAAGTTTTGAGTTTAACACAAATGAAGTCTGGAGAGTCTCCACAACACTTTTGCATTGTAAATTTAAAAAACAAACATCTACAACTAATTTATCAAAAGTGTGTGTGCGTGCGTGCATGCATGCGTGTGTGAGTGAGAGAGAGAGAGAGAGAGAGAGAGAGAGAGACGGAAATATGTTAGCGTGTGTCGCTGTGTTGATCGTGTGGGGGTTGAACGTTGCTGACAGATACAGCAAAACTCGAAAAAAGGCACTAAAAATTGTGAAACGTGTTTCTGCGATGCTCTGTTTTGAGGTAGGGGTAGTGAAATCGGCGTACTCAGCACTTGCGTAGTACTCTTGACCCAACACCCCCTGCGAGAGCATTCCAAACTGCTGAGCAGCGGTTGAGAGACAACGGCATTCTAAAAATAGCTTGAGCGAGAGGGGTGCCGCAACAGTGGACTAGCCCAATCGCCAACTCCGCCTGTGACAGAAGGCAACAATCGACCAGCGATCGCCAGGATTAACTGCTGGTACCCACAAACTGTCGGTTTTCACAATAACAAGTGCAAAGTAAACCATTACAAGTATGGGAGACAAAAGAAAAACGTTTTTGCTTTCGAAACTCTGCAAACATACTCAAGCATTCATCACTTGCCGGCCACAAGCGACGGAAATCTGTTCGCGTGTGTCGCTGTTTCGATCGTGTGGTTGTTGATCGTTGCTGACAGATACAGCAAAACTCGACCAAAAGGCACTAAAACCGGTGAAACGTGTTTCTCTCTGCGATGTGTCTCGTTCTCTTTTATTTTCAAACGATCTCGCGTGCTTGTTCGTCACGTACGGTAAAATACTTGGAAATTTCCGAAATAAACTGAAGGCTGCTGATCGTTGCGTCATCTGACAGACGCTGGTCAGAGATCGAAGAAAATGCTTCCTTTTTGCGACTTTTTAATTCTGTTGCTGAAATAACGACTTTCCGATGCAGATTATCCATGAAATAACACCAACAAGCAAAAATAACAACGTAAAAAAGGCATCCGATCTGTAAAAAAAGGCCTGCTTTGCAGGGAAGGCACGTGCGTTTTTTCTGACAGACGACTTCTGCTGACTGGCGAAAATTTTCCATTGGGGCTTTTAACGTTCTAATTCATTTTTATTTTGTTGATTCAGAGACTTAAATTGATGATAGCTGGATTGAATAACACAGTTGTTATTAAATTTGGGTGTTGTTTTCGTGTCTGCACTCAAACTTCGAAATGTGGTCATGACACAGAAAGTAAATGCCGTCTGTCAAGATCCACACGATCGCTTTAAAAAAACGCTCTCGCAAGCACATGCTCAAACTTTTTTTTTTTCATTTTCAATTTTTTATTTCAATTATTACTCTGATGCGTGCACAACAGAAAAAATAATGAAAATCAACACAGTAAACAAGTAATTTGAACACAAAGTTTACACACATCCAAGAGCTCAGTTATCGTGAAAC
>JAWQFJ010001530.1:42500-54038 GCA_034096865.1 Theodoxus fluviatilis | reverse complement strand
AGAGAGAGAGAGAGAGAGAGAGAGAGAGAGAGAGAGAGAGAGAGAGAAAGAGGGGGGGGGGAGTGAGGGAGTGAGAGAGAGAGAGGGGGGGAGTGAGAGAGAGAGAGAGAGAGAGAGAGAGAGAGAGAGAGAGAGAGAGAGAGAGGGGGGGGGGGAGTGAGGGAGTGAGAAGAGAGAGAGAGGGAGAGGGAGTGAGGGAGTGAGAGAGAGAGAGAGAGAGAGAGAGAGAGAGAGAGGGGAGTGAGGGAGTGAGAGAGAGAGAGAGAGAGAGAGGGGGGAGTGAGGGAGTGAGGGAGTGAGAGAGAGAGAGAGAGAGGGGGGGGGGAGTGAGGGAGTGAGAGAGAGAGGGGGGGGGGAGTGAGGGAGTGAGAGAGAGAGAGAGAGAGAGAGAGAGAGAGAGAGAGAGAGAGACTGAGGAAACCAATGGAATAGCTTGGTAGTTTGAGGAGAGAGAATGGAATTGCTGTCTTCTCTGTAAATCATATCTGTCTCTCGCTCGAGTGGTGATAGGCAGCAAGGAAAGGAAAATACAGGTTTTTGTTCTCGTCCAGGTGTCGTGTCTCTTCTCCAAAACTTTCGCTCTGTGCAGAAACTGACCTCGAGTCACCGTTCCTAAAAGTACTCACAGCTCTGCAGCTGAGCTAGAGTAGTTTCTACATGTCCTAATAGGAAACAATTTGTGTGACTTTCTTACTGAGAGCATTCAAATCAACCTAACCTTTCTCAAGATCTCGTCTTGGTGTTTGATAGGAACTCCTGGAGAAATCTATCCCTGCACGGAACCGCTAGCTGTGTGTCTACTGTGTCGAGCGTTGTGTTGTCAGTGTGTGTGCATGGCAGCTATACCAAGCATTATATATGACTGTGCAAATGACAGCGCTACAGTTTGTTTGCTAGCTGCTTCACTCGAGCTCCTTTGTGGCAAGAAGGGGTCAGCAACATGACTCCCACACTCCACAGACTGGCTGAGATTGCTTTGACCTTGTCTGTACTCCTCCACAGGTTCTCCTGTTGTCACTTTCGATTTAATGGTACATTGCATTATCTGGTGGCTACTTGTGCAGTTATCATAATCCTCTTTCGATAACAAGGCGTAGTATTTAGTACATGTATTCGATCCTGTTAATACAGCGTCTGCCACTCACAGATTCATTCGTTCAGGAATTCATTATTTCAATCATTCATACATACGTTAGATCATTTGTTTAATATTTACTAAATGTATTTATTCATTTGTCTGTGTGTATGTGTGTGTGTGTGTGTGTGTGTGTGTGTGTGTGTGTGTGTGTGTGTGTGTGTGTGTGTGTGTGTGTGTCTGTCTGTGTGTGTATGTGTGTCTGTCTGTGAAAAATCTTCGGGTATGATTGAAATCATAACAGCTGGCTGCTCGGGTTGGTCAGAGGCTAGGATTTATGAGGGGGTTTTGCCGTTTGGTCGTTTTTCCTTCGTTGAGGCTCGATTTGAAGAAAACTCGACTGTCTTGTCTCCCCCTTGACCTCAAGACGCCCACAACGATCCGCACGAGTTACCTTCTCCTTGACCACATGATTGCAAAGTCAGGTCGAAATATACGCGCTGACGTCAGACCTGTCTGTCTGTCTGTCTGTCGTTCTGTCTGTCTGTCTGTCTGTCTGTCTGTCTGTCTGTCTGTCTGTGTCTGTCTGTCTGTCTGTCTGTCTGTCTGTCTGTCTGTCTGTCTGTCTGTCTGTCTGTCTGTCTGTCTGTCTGTCTGTCTGTCTGTCTGTCTGTCTGTCTGTCTGTCTGTCTGTCTGTCTGTCTGTCTGTCTGTCTGTCTGTCTGTCTGTCTGTCTGTCTGTCTGTCTGTCCGTCTGTCTGTCTGTCTGTCTGTCCGTCCGCACGCGCGCGTGTGTGTGTGTCTGTCTGTCTGTCTGTCTGTCTATCTGTCCGTCTGTCTGTGTGTCCGTCCGTCCGTCCATCCGTCCGTCCGACCGTCGATCCATCCATCCATCCATCCATCATTCATTTATTCATTCATTCATTCATTCATTCAGTGGCTTATTGATTGATCGATCGATCGATTATGATCGGTTGATTGATTAATTCACTGATTAATTCGTTGATCAATTCATTCATTTATTCATTCATTCATTTGCAAAATGTAGCGGAAGCTGCCTCCCTTTGGATTAAGAGGAAACACACACTGCCATAATGAGATTGATGTCTTCTGCAAGTTGAACTACAAGTTACCTCCCGGTGGCACATAATTTTGCTGCTTGGGGCCGACTATGTGAGTGCCTGATCTTTTTCCACAAATGGTTGGGCAGGGAACATTATTTCATATGATCACGTCAAAAACAGATCTTAACGAGCACACTTGAGATATTTACATTCTTTGTCCTAATGCGTCGAAAGAAATCGCCACGAAATAAGAAATTACAACAGACATACTGTATGTGTCTCGTTGAAAAATTTACGTCATTACATACATCGCATAGCATGATGTAAATAAATTTTACAAAGTTAAAGGTGTGATTTTATATAGCGACTTTCTACCATTGATCGGTGCTCTAACCGCTTTACACTTTACCCCCTGATCACTGGGCATCTTGATCAATCCTCACTGGTACCTCACAACAAACATAGTGACAAACATTTAAGACGCACACAGTCAGGTACCAGCACCAACTCCGCTCCCTGGGGAGTATTCCAACCCGATGCTGGCGCTTGGCCGCATACAAGGGTTAATCGTACTACATTTTGCCAACACTGCCCTCACAGGTACCCGGTTTTACTCCTGGGTGGAGAGATACTTGTTTCCTCATAACTAGAAACAATCCAGGAATATGTTTTTCAATGTATATAAAAGAGACAAGTCTGTTTGTCCGTCTGTTTGTTCCCTCAAGACTCCAGAACGGGAAAAGCTATATTTTAAAACAAATATAAGAACAGGTTTTGAATCAGCGCGTAGCAGAGAAAATATCAAGCTATTTTGATTAATAAATGTATATAATATATTATTTTGGGGGAAATATGATGTCGATATAACATGAGCGTCAGTTCCCAGTGCGCGAAGCGATCAGAGTGACGTCCCTTTGTTGAACTATTGAGTGATGCATAATTCACAAGATGTTGAGATGCAAATTAGGATGTTAATTAGACAATTTAGTCATGCAATAGACTGTTATACAGTTATACTTATATAATCATATCTCATCCGGATCGAAGACCACCCACGCACCTCTGCTAGAGGATCGATAAAGCTGCATGATATCGGATAAATAACCCACTGAAAAATACTTTTTGTATCTCTCTGCAAAAGAGAAGAACCTACAGCAGGAGCCGCTCGATGCCCCCTCTCAGCAGCTGGAACCCGTGGCTGCAGGGATTCCGGGGCCTGCTCCAGTTGCTCAGCCAGAGACGACCCCCAAGTAGCCAGTCTGGCTACCTGGAGGCAACAGATCTATGGTCGGTCGTCCCGACCTGTCTATGGTCTTCCAGACCCACAGGGAAGCGGACTTAGCCACCCTCTATGAACCTTCAGTCAAAGTTCCCAACATTTCCTCACCTCTTGGCTTCCGTTCGCAAGATTCTAAAACACCTGACAAGATCACGGAGATCTAGGGGAGGACTCCTATTTCATATATCGCGTATACGTACTAAAAGCATGACCGATTGTCGCTTATTTTACTCTTCCTTCAGTAATCACGCGTGTGAACATTGCGACATGGTCATTCATTGGACAACTGAATTGTCCGTGCAAGACAGGTATTTCGCATGAAGTTAAACTGTTATTAGACAGAAGGTACGGTTAACCAGGTGTGTAAGCGGTAATAAGATTTCGCTGTCATGAAGAAATGCATTGTCGGGTCAGTTAACACGCAATGCCATGAAAACATTTTCCATTCATTTTCGCACAGAACTCGCTCATTAAGTAAATTCAATACAGTGTGGTCCTACAGTTTGAAACACCTTGAACTGACAATTTGTGGACAAAAATCCTCATAAGCAGCCGAGTGTGAGAGGCCACTTATGTAACATGGGGTTTATCCTTCTTCGTGTCCTTGGGAAGGTAAGGGCTGTGTCTAGCTCTGAGCTCGAGGAGTTGTCTGAAAGGAGACACTTCCGTCAGGCCTGTGGCAGTAAGATGGCCTCGTGCCAAGGTAGCCTGCCATGCATACGTGACCAGAATGGGGGAGTCTGGACCGCGCCATTTCAAACAGAGAAACAGGACGGTCATTTCTCACCCTCCTACATGTCCCTCCTTACTTTACCTGATTACCTGCCGGCCAACGAAATGATCATCTTCCATGAATGTTTCCCCTGGTGGTTAGCGGTAAGAACGGACCCACCGTGTTTCCCTACGGAATTTGTAAGAGGCGAATAACTAGGTTCATCGTGACCTGATTTACTTTTACTCTGTTCAAGTGATTTTCGTGATCAATAACCTACAATGGTTGATCACTTACTCAAATGCGTGCTGTGAGTTCTAAGTATGTATTGTACGGCTGAAGTCTTCAATGCATGTTAACGTATATTCTTCATCTTTTCATCGTTTCTTCATCTTTTCATTATGTCTTTCCCTCATCTTCCCATACACCCATACATCACCCGTCATCCACCTTTCCATCTTTCCATTCCTTCTTCCATTACTCTTTGATCACCAATTCATTCACCCATCCGTCCTTCTATCCATTCATCATCAGTTCGTCCATCTATTCGTTTATCCATCAGTGCCTTAATTCGTCTGTCCATCCCTCCATCTGCTCGTCCATGCATCCATCCATTCTTCTACCTGTTAAATAGTCAATTAATTCATTTATTCATTCATTCATACGTTCGTTCATTCATTCATTAAAACAGCAACATCTGAATGACTGTGCATGGGTTGTTGTTGAACTTCGCCTCTTTACCCTACAAAGCCAGTCCTGTTGTCGGTTTGGGCTGCACCTCCTATTTTCGTGTGAAATTTGATCTCATAATGATCCATCTGTCCTGGTTCGGTGCAGTTTTGATATATAACTATGATATATAAGTATGATATATAACTATGATATATAAGTATGATATATAACTATGATATATAACTATGATATATAACTATGATATATAACTATTCTTGATACTACAGTAGACTGCTATAAAATAGCAATGAACAATTTATATCCCTCCCGACATCGTGCACAAGTGAGGAGATTTCTTAATGTCAACCTGGAACTTCATGTACCGAAGCTGGATGCTTGTGAAGGTGTTGGGAGGATTCTTTCCTCTTTTTTTGTCTTCGTCACTGTCGTCGTCGTCGTCGTTGTTGTCACTGTCGGGTGCTCATGCACTATTGCGCTTCGTCATTTTTCATTTGACATTCACCCTGTCATCGTGCGTAGTCAAGCACACAGGCGGCTGTCTTCAGACGAGGCAGGCTGTGTCTGGGCTTCTGTTGTCCTTTCGTATTACCGCTAGGACGTGTAGTAACATGTATCATCGTTACTGAGAATGTGGGGTCACGCGGTTGTAGGGCAAGGAAAGGAGACAAAGGGTAAGGTTTCTATCAGTCATAGTCACGCACCCTGACCCACATAAACCATAGTCACGCACATGATGACCGTGTCAACAAAATACTTGTGCGAGTTTTTTATTATGGGGCCAGGTGAGAAAATAAAGACTGCAGACACACGTGCACATCAGCACGCTTCTTGATGACGATGAACGGGAAACATGGAAACTGTTGTCGAGGACGTGTTTATTTTTCACCATTGCAGTACTTGTGATAATCGGTGTGTGCAAGGTCAAAGACCCGAAGCTTGTGCCATGCTCATACAAGTTCTGTTCTATGAAATATTCATATTACGTGAACCTACATGTGTAAGAGACTTTTCGGAAAACCAGAACAACTTTGTCGATGACGTCTGATTCCATTGCTTATCCGAGGTTCCGTCTAATGATTATGGTGTCCATGTGCAGAAACTATTGTGCAGAGTGTGTGCATCTAGATGTATATAAGGAACTTTTCTGAAAATATTAACACCCTAGTCGAAGAAATATGTTAAACCATTGCATTGCTTGTCTAAACTTTCATCCTACAGTTATTGTTTATATGCATGAACAGCGTGGTTTGTGGCATATTCCGTGAGTTTGTTTCGGACAATGGCTTCATCAAGCGGACATGGGTGTTCACCCGCGTTGATATTTTGATTACTTTCTAAACCACTCGAATATCAAAGGCCACGACTGTTGCCGTATTTGTAATGTAACTGCTACCGATACACCTAAATGTAGAAAGAAGGGGAGAATTATGTATGTAAAACATTTAATGAGGAGACATCATCGTCAATCATAGTGAATGACTGCAATGAATGAGTGCATGGCTGTTTGTTGGAGTTGCGAGAAAAGACGTATGACAAAGTTAAGTTTAAAGATCGAAATATCGTCTCCCATCCATTTTGTTCGCTTTTTCATAGATAGGTCCAATATCTTTAAAATGGAAATAATTTGGGAATAATTTCCCTCTATTTTTCTTACTTTTGTTATTTGAAACTCTGAACCTGTCAATATTAGCAATATGTCCCAATACTCTTTAAAGTATAAAAAAGCACGCCTGGTACATATACTCTTTTTTGGAAAACGATAACGGTTGTTTCAAACAGCCGCGAGGAAGCGAAGGAAAGAACGAGAGAGAGAGAGAGAGAGAGAGAGAGGGGGGGGGGAAACGAAGAGAGAGAGAGAGAGAACAAACGAAGAGAGAGAGAACGAACGAAGAGAGAGAGAACAAAAGAAGAGAGAGAGAACAAAAGAAGAGAGAGAACGAACGAACAAAGAGAGAGAACGAACGAACGAAAAGGGAGCGATCGAACGAAGAGAGAGAGAGAGAGAGAGAGAGAGAGAGAGAGAGAGAGAGAGAGAGAGAGAGTATATTATTTCTATTGTTGCGAATGTATAAACGTATCTCTTATTGACCAATCATATCAAATCAAATAAATTGAAACCACGCCAAATTAGACCAAACCAAACCAAACCACACTAAACCAAAATGTCTACTCAACTCCAGTCCAATCCAGTCCAATCCAATCCAGTCCAATCCAATCCAGTCCAGTCCAATCCAGTCCAATCCAATCCAGTCCAATCCAATCCAGTCCAGTCCAGTCCAGTCCAGGCCTATCAATACTCATTCAAATGACTCACGTAAGCATTTCCACGAACGCGAAAAAAGAATTAAAAAACAAAACCGATACAAATATACTATTGTCTGTTGATTGAAGATATTTAGTATTGCTTCCGTAGCGCATTTTGCATAAAAATGATCTGCCCTGTCCTGATGATCCCCGGCTGCTTCTGTGGCTGCATGGCGCTGCCGAGAACTGAGGTACTAGAGCAGACCCCGAAACCCAGCAGTCAAGGTTCCTGCCGATGAAGAGGGCACCGGGAAGCTCCTGTCGTATACAAAACACTGAACTGTGCCACTAACTGTCTGTTTGCAGGTCTTTGGCATTGCCTCCGTGGCGCAGGCTGTGCTGAGTAAAAACACCCTAGGCAGCTCTATGTCCATCCACTGGTCCTGGGGCATCGGGGTCACCCTCGGCATCTACGCTGGTGGTGGCATCTCAGGTGCGGAACGACTTTTTGACTCACATGCGAAGCAAAAGTGAGTCTATGTACTGAGCCGTGTCGTCCGTCCGTCCGGGCGTCCGTCCGTCCGTCCGTCCGTCCGTCCGTCCGTAAAAAACTTAAACGTTGGATTTTTCTCGGAGACTATTAAGTCTATCAACACCAAATGTGGCATGATGGTGTATGATGACAAGGCCTCAAAAAAAATACATAGTGACTTGACCTTGCTTCAAGGTCAAGGTCACAGGAGCCATAAATGTGGTCTCAAAAACAGTCATTTTTCACATTTTCCCAATTTTCTCCCACGTTATTGAGAATGGCGACCTTAGCTACAAGTGGTATATAGGTCAAAGCAAGCCATATCTTTTGATACCAGTTTAGTTGACCTTGCTTCAAGGTCAAGGTCACAGGAGCTCTTCAAAGTTGGATTGTATACATATTTTGAAGTGACCTTGACCCTGAACTATGGAAGATAACTGTTTCAAACTTAATAATTATGTGGGGCACATATTATACTTTCATCATGAGACACATTTGTTCACATATCATCAAGGTCAAGGTCACTTTGACCCTTATGAAATGTGACCAAAATGGGGTAGTGAACCACTAAAAGTGACTATATCTCATGGTAGAAAGTGCCAATAAGCACCATTGTGCTTCCTATGTCTTGAATTAACAGCTTTGTGTTGCATGACCTTGGATGACCTTGACCTTGGGTCAAGGTCACATGTATTTTGGTAGGAAAAATGTGTAAAGCATTTCTTTGTGTATGATGTCATTGGTAGGTTTAGTTGTTTGACCTTGACCTTGAAGGTCACCTGAAGGTCAAGGTCATATAAAGGTCAAGGTCAAGCATGTGAGTCGTATGGGCTTTGCCCTTCTTGTTGTAGTGGTGGTGGTGGTGATTATGATACACGTCGTGACTGCAGTACGCCGGTATGTATGGTGGAGAAAAATGAGAAACGTCGCATATATTTGCATTCTTTGTCTCCTCTGTCAGTAAAGATGCTGAATAAGCGGCAGACGGTCCAAACATTCTGCGTTGACTTATGTCGCAGGAGCCCATATGAACCCCGCAATTAGCCTGGCCTCAGCCTGCATCGGGAAGTTTCCCTTGCGCAAGCTGCCCATCTACTTCCTGGGCCAATACCTGGGCAGTTTCACCGCCGCCTGCTGCATCTTCGGTGTTTACGCAGGTACGCAGTACTCACAGCCTCAGGTAGGCATTAGTCAGTGCTCTGCTGTGGGTAAGCATCACTCTGACACTCATGTAGGCGGTACTCACAGGCAGGCAGTCCTCAGTTATGTGGTAGTTAACATTCTGTAACTTAGGTAGTGTGTAGCTGAGCCAGGAGCTGCTGGGGCTGGCACTATCAGTACTTGTGTCCGCATGTCTGCATCTCTGCGATAGTTTCGATATAAAGGTAAAGTGGCCGGTAAGTTGTTCATTGTTCCGCTTGCAGGTAAATCTTTGTATGCGACATTGTTGTTTTGTTTGCTTACCCCTTGTATAAGGACCTTGGACAGAAACGTCTCTCTTTCGACAATTTGGAGAAATACTGAAAATGTTATATCAACACGAACTCGTAGAGAAATATAATCTTTTGCAATTTACCTATATCATGCTTTCAAGAGATTGTAAGAGGCGGTGGCGATTGATTTTTACCCGGCCGACGATGCCTGACTTTGTTGTACGTAATGATAGGCTGGAAGCCTAACAAATAAATTCGTTCATTCGTTCGTTTGTTCGTTATCTCATTGCCTTCCATTCTCTACCCAAACGCTCCAGATATCTTCACCCATCTTTCTACGCCGCTGTATGTTGATTCCCTCCACCGCTGTGGCTGCCTTGGCGGAAGTTTGCGCTCTCAGAGGGCTCTCAAGCTTGTTGTTTGTTCGTTCTCTCATTGCCCTCCATGCTCTATGCAGACGCTCTAGAGAACTTCGATGGAGGGGTGAGGTCGACAACGGGACCCACTGCCACAGCAGGCATTTGGTCCACGTACCCCCAGGCCTTCCTCTCCACGGCCAGCGCCTTCGGCGATCAGGTCGGTGTCCACAGTCTGTTTTGATAATTTTATATATATATATATATATATATATATATATATATATATATATATATATATATGTGTGTGTGTGTGTGTGTGTGCGTGTGCGTGTGCGTGTGCGTGTGTGTGTGCGTGTGCGTGTGCGTGTGTGTCTGTTCGTGTGTGTGTGTGTGTGTGTGTGTGGGCGCGTGTGCGTGTACATATGTGTGCGTGTGTGCGTGTGTGTGTGTGTGTGTATTACGTTAACCCGAGCGACCCCCCCTGCCGATTAACGGTTTTTTGACTTAGTAAAAAACAAAAGAAAAAAGAAAGATATCAAAGGTAGGCAACAAACTGCGTGCTGTTTTAATGAGCATTAATTAAGCAAGCGTTTTCAACGAAAGATGAATTTTCATCTATGTTCAGATGAATCTACTGTTTGCATAACATCTCTTAAAACACACACACAAACACACACACACACACACACACGTGCACAGCCTTAACCTGGTCTCCATAAAATAACTTTCTTAACGTTCAGGGCCCGTATTCACAACGGCGATTTATCTTTTTAACACTCGATTTATCCCCTAGCCCCGCGTTATCTTGATTGGTTAGATAAGGTACGCTCGTCAGAGAATCCTAGGTTGCGCTTTATATATATACTGGTTTCCAGCCAAGGGAGAGCGGAACAGGCAGTTGGAATCGTCTGAGTTTAGAGATAAATCGGGGTTAAAATATATCGCCGATAAATCGCCGTTGTGAATACGGGCCCAGGCCAATATACCAACCTTTTTCTATTTCAGTTATACCGGAACCACATTTTTTGGTGTATGGCCTAAAACAACTAACGCGAAGTAGAGATTTTGGATTAATTAAAGCGAAGACAAGTTAGAATGGAAACAACGGGAGGCAAAATAAAGGACGCAAAATTTTCGACTAAAAAGTCTCTATTTTTCCTGCTCTTCCTGTAAATACATGCTTTTACAACAGGGGTCTGACGATTTTCTTGGTCGAAAATCTTTGCCGCTTATTTATCTCGAATCCCGTTGTTTCTGTTTCACTCGTTTTCGTTTTTATAAGACCTAGAATTTCACTTCCTGTTGGTTGTTTTATCCAATGCAACGGCCGATAGGTGGTTGTCTTGTTTTGAACTGTGGAATTTCTATTAGTCTACTTTAATTTGAATTGAACTGAATCGGTTGATTTAGAGGCCAAAAGTCCATTTAAAAAATTGATTCAATTCAATAATCCATTGTTGTCAGAATATCGTGCAATAAACATGCACAGCACTAATGAGCTTTACACTCTCTTGGTAGAACATGGGTTATCAGTGTAAGGCTTACTTGGCTAAGTCGTGCTTGTTTCTTGATCGTAGTGTGATTACATTGCATATACATGAACTTCGTACACTTGTCGTGCTCATGAGATCATTCATGTTTTTTTTCTCGCAATGTAAGCACACAGTAGACGTACATTAAAACTGTCCGTGTCGGATTATAAGTACATCCTTTAACTAGATGTTTGAGTTATTTCCTATGCTCGATTATTTAGTGAATGACACATCAACAGTCAGAGTATGATAATACTCAGGTATCTTTTTATTCTGTCTCACCATTTGGGCGTGGCGTGGACTGCTTGGACGGAAGCTGTCCGCGCTATGGCCCTTGTATCACCCAAATGGAGCGGAACTCGCTCGCTTCCCTCCTTACCATATTAAAAGGAGTCACAGCTGCAGCTTTCAGTTACCAGTACTGAGGCTCGGCTGTGGCCATTCGCAAACGCAGACCCGTTTTACTTTTGAATTTTCTCTGCATGCCCCTGGATGTCATATGATGGCGGCCAACATAAATGAAGATTGCACGTGTTGTATCCCCTTGCTCAGAGGCGCGTTCCATAGCAACTAGCGCTTCGTATCGATAGGATTCAATAACCTCCAAAGATGAGC
>JAWQFJ010001530.1:12500-37500 GCA_034096865.1 Theodoxus fluviatilis | reverse complement strand
GGAATACTTACATACAAAATCTTCCAATTAATATTATATTACATACAAGAATACTTAAGTTAATGATTTTCTTATCATGAAAGCAAGGCAAATCAAGTCAGCATCTTCATAACTGGCAAGTAAATGGCTCACATGATACAGTTGCTCCATACATAAAAGAAGACTATTAGTTCTTTGCACAATCTTTCTATAAATGCCTTAGCTTAATGCTATGAGAATTTGTGATTCTTAACTTCAAGTTATACAGAGCTTTGAAATATCACATGTGTACACAGTGACACACACATGGGCAGATCATGCCCTGCTATTGAATATAAATGAGTGTTTTTGAAGTTGCTGAAGTTTGAAAAAAAAGGTGAAAGCACTGATGATTTGTTTTTATTAATGACATTAATGTACTTGGGTAACTTCTAGTCTGTATTATTTTCTTCTCTGGATTGCATAGTTCACAGCAATTTCCTCAATCTTTGATTCATGATCATGGTAATGGAAATTTTTTTAATGATCGGTCAGTGATTACCTACACCACCAGACATGCAGACATGGAAGATTTTGTATGTAAGTATTCCTTTCAAGTCTGTTTGTGGATTGTTCTTGTGATATTTCAAAGCTCTTGTTACAGATGTAGAATCTTATGTTAGTGGTGTTTGATAATTTGGAGAGTTGACCCGTTCTGGAGAGAATGCCGGTGGTCAGCCCAAAATTAATTAAGCAACAGGAGAGAGAGAGAAGGAAAGACTTGATGGTGAAACAATAGGAGATGCGGAGGACTGCTCCAGGGAGAGAGAAGCATTGTCTATTGTTAAGTCATCATCGCTGGGCCTGACCCTTCCTCGAGGGTTCACAGAGACGGAGTTTTTCGGACGGTCTGGCGCCGCCTCACGCTGCCTCACACGGACGGCTGATGACAGCCGGTGATAACGAGGGACGGTGGACAGCAGAGAGAAACTCGCAAGTCAGTTCGGCTCTGGATCTCAGAGAAACGAGATCTATTCCACTCCCGTCCACGCCTGGCGGTTACAGGAGGCGAAGCGACCCTTCCCGGCAATGTGTGCAGAAGTTTCAATGTGGAGAGATTCGACCATGCCCTCCGCAACAAGTCTGCCACCATACAACAAAAATGGATGAGTAGATTTGCACCTGTTCTCTCTCTCTGTCCTCATCCCCCCTGTGAATGTGAAAAGAACTTTAAACCAACGAACTGAACTTTCGTGAAGGAAACCCTCTCCTCAATGATGAACATTAACTGAAAAGTGAAAATTCGAAGACTGAACTCTGTTTCTTTATTTTCGTGGTTGCAACCAATTGAATCCATTAGCCAATTAATTCATTGTGTTTATTAACCATTAGTAGTGGTACATTTATATTGCTAGTTGGAATATCTTTATTATACATTAAAGAAATAGTTTTGTTCAGAATAACCTTTGTTTGTTAGTGATTTTGTGCATGGCATGAGGCATATAATCAATTATTGAGCCAAGTGAATTATTAAGGTTCATAGCCGTTCCTAATCTGGAAGAAAAGTTAATTCATACCCCTAGTTAAGAAAAATCAAGGGGACGGTTATGTAACACTCTGTATAACTTGAAGTTAAGAATCACAAATTCTCATAGCATTAAGCTAAGGCATTTATAGAA
Source organism: Theodoxus fluviatilis (assembly GCA_034096865.1). Taxonomy (NCBI): domain Eukaryota; kingdom Metazoa; phylum Mollusca; class Gastropoda; order Cycloneritida; family Neritidae; genus Theodoxus; species Theodoxus fluviatilis. Next base: position 35,863 of record JAWQFJ010001530.1, on the reverse strand, counting down.
AGATTGTGCAAAGAACTAATAGTCTTCTTTTATGTATGGAGCAACTGTATCATGTGAGCCATTTACTTGCCAGTTATGAAGATGCTGACTTGATTTGCCTTGCTTTCATGATAAGAAAATCATTAACTTAAGTATTCTTGTATGTAATATAATATTAATTGGAAGATTTTGTATGTAAGTATTCCTTTCAAGTCTGTTTGTGGATTGTTCTTGGCCATAGAATTTATTTTGGATGTGTTATGAACCAGAATAAATCAGCAAAAGTGCATTTGTTGAACAGTTTACTGGAATTTAGTTTCTGTTGAAGTAATTGAAGTTCCCCCCATCAACAACCAATAAGCACAATGAAAAAAAAACCCAACCACAAGCTGAAAAAAATTCCTATCAAGATAAAGGAAAATGCTAGTTACACTCACACTGAATGAATTCTTTTTTCATGCATTACAACATCAGCATATGAACAAATATTTTTTCAAGAGATGACCAAGGCAAGAGTTGCCAAAACTCTTCAACTCTGATTCAGAATCACTCAATTGTGATCAAGCCTCAAGGCGATATTTATCATCTAACGTGAATCATTCATTATCAAGACTGCTGATTTGCTGAGGTGCTGACGTGACTAAATCAGCAGATTTTCGAAAACAAATATCGGCACACCTACAAAAGCAAAAGCCACAAGCTTCCTCAACCAGTTCAGCAGATTTAGATTACACTTCAAGTTCTGTATTTTATTGCGCTTAGCTCAAAACACATTTATATAATCATTACTTACCTCTCTTTATTTTTCCACGGAAAACTAAAAAACGACTTCTGTGGACAGGCATAGCGCGAGTTAACACAGTTAATCGCACTGCAATGGACACCTCCTTGCCTTGATTTCTTCTTCGTGGTCGACATTTTTGACCGGCTAATCACGACTACGACTTCTGTGGACAGGCATAGCGCGAGTTAACACAGTTATTCGCACTGCAATGGTCACCTCCTTGCCTTTGAAAGTTAGTTGGAGTAAGGTTTTCATGTTTGTCTGATTTAAAATCTCGCATAAAAATTGTTCAAGATGAGTTCAGAAAAAGCTCGAGGTACGACGAACGAGTAATGTAATATTAAGCAGTGCGCTCGCTCTATAGTCAGTGTCTGAAATAGCCACAACCTTTTAATTTCCCTTCAGTTCATTGTATGACTGAAATCAACCCTCTTAATGTGACATTCCGCTTAGTGTGAGTGGCAAAGAGCGCTTAATTGCCAACATGCATCGCTCACGCGGTATGTGGAAGTTGTCTTCGTTGACTCGAGCGTCACCGTTTCCGCTTGGGGCGCCACGGTCAGCTCCGTCATCATGTTTTATATAGGCCGAGTGCCGGATGAACCATCTTATTGTGTAGGGTCTTTGCCGTGATGATGATTAGGCTTATTCTTGTGACTCGCTTTTTTCAGTTTTCGGAACTACAACTGGTTCTGGGTTCCAATTGTGGGACCGCATGTCGGTGCTGTAATAGGCGCCTTCTTCTATCAGCTGCTCGTGGGATTCCATTTCCCCGACGATAACGACAACATTAACGAAAACAAAACGAACGAGAACCACCAACTGGATGTCAACGACTGTGCCAAAAAGAAGGGAAACAACTCCACTGTCGCAATCATCAGTTCTGCAGGTGATGGCCTCTCCTAGTTCATGCCGTGTAGCTGCATAAAGACATACCCAATTCTCATTGACAGACCATAAATTTAAACGAGATCACTTAATCTTAATTCGGACTACCATGTATTTATATTTATTTACGTGAAACATCCCAAGAATGAAACATAGTCTTAAGCTTGTCAAAGAGGTTGCTAATTTTCTAATAAACATCAATGTGTAAATCAAAGAACAACAAGCTATCAAGGGAAAGTCAAAACTTCTGGTTGGCCTGCGGCTCAGAGTTAATCACCTCAATAAAGCAAAATATACAGCACAGCCACAACCATTCGATGTCTTCTGTATGGGGAGGGGCCGCTATTGCGGAGGGCCGCTATTGCGGGATTTTTTAAACAAAAGTTCTTAAGGCCATTTTGATTCTTTTGTCCAAAAACGCCAAAAAAAACATATAATTTTTGTTACTTTTTTTGAAAAAAAGTATAAATTTTTCGGACCTCTATTGCGGGATTTTTTTGGTCAAAAGTTCTTAAGGCCATTTTGATTCCCGCACTGTGCGTCGACGCTTTGTTTAGGCTAGAATGAATATCCGAGACAAGGGAGTGACGTTGTTTCCTTTGGTCTTAGCCGCGGAAGCGCGCTTTGTGCTTTGATGGAGGGAGTGACGTTGTTTCCTTAGATTTTAGCCGCGGAGGCACGCTTTGTTCTTTGCTGGAGGAAGTGACGTTGTTTCCTCTTATCTTGGCCGATAGGGTCGCCGAGAGAGAGAAGACTGATTAGAAAGTGTCTGTGTTTTATCAATAACGGGTGAAGCTTTATATTCTAACTCCATCCCACGTTTGACTCTCAACGGGTGGTCCTTACGCCCTAACTCCAGGGCCCGACGCTGATGTTGGACACAAACGTGACAAAAAGTAACGCGTCCGGGTTTAGGTGAAACTCCCCGGACAGGCTAAGTCAGTCAGGCGGGGTGGCGGGTGCGGCCTAGGCTGAGCGCTATCGGTAAAACCCGAAAAAATTTCAAAGTTAAAAAAGTAACACAAATTTCGTTTTCTTTTGGCGTTTTAGGACAAAAGAATCAAAATGGCCTTAAGAACTTTTGTGTAAAAAATCCCGCAATAGCGGCCCCCCGCAATAGAAAAAAAAAACATTAAAAAAATTATAAGTTAAAAAAGTAACAAAAATGTTATGGTTTTTAGGCGTTTTAAGACCAAAAATAAATCAAAATTGCCTTAAGAACTTTTGTTTAAAAAAAATCCCGCAATAGCGGCCCTCCGCAATAGAGAGCCGACCCCTTCTGTATCAGCTGGAAAGCTGTTGGTCTCAGGCTTACTTCACTAGCTCTCCACTGCTCTCTATCCAGCTCTCTCCACCGCCTCCAATAGAACTCCTTGGTCCACATATCCATAGGCGACCCAGATGTCTACAAAGGCAATGGAAAACTTACTACCACAACTACGACTACTATCACTAGCGTAGCTCTCTTTACGGGCTGCCTGATGAGCATTATCACAGCAAAAGTATACGAATCAGGCGATCGAAAACCAATCTCTACCTTGTTCTTAAAATTCTATAATATAAAATTTTCTCATCCCAATCCAGTCTTTTCTGTTTCATGTCAACCTTTAATATCAGGACCGATGAAAGTAATATAAACACACATATAATTTAGGCCAAATAGACTACTTATTACAATGATACAGTTATACGTCACTGTATATTCGTTATCTGATCACAAATGCTAGTTTTCGGCTGTATCCACGACAAGGGAAGAAGTTACGAAGAGACCAAAGGTTACGTTGTTTTCAGGAACGGCTGTGTACATGCAAACCATGCATCTCAAAATGCCCTCTCTATGCTATGCACACAAGTCTGGCCTTGGTAGATTTTATTTGAGGAGAGAGGATTTCACTAGTTCAAGTTTAATTTACACAAACCTCTCAGTGTTACCGAAGAAAATGTAAAGCATATTCTTTGACATATATCTGAATGTATTTTTTGTTGTTTTGCAGATATTCAGGAGCACTCCAAGTTGTGAATGTGGTACGTTGGCACTTCGATGCCCTTCTGACAGTCATCATACGTCATGGGTTTATTCTATGGTCATTCTGTCCATCATCGTCGATATCAGTGAATCTACACTGACTGACTGGCACCACACAGCTGCGTATTTTAAGAACAAAATGATATTGTTAAAGAGATGAGAACACGACACAAATACTGAAATATGATTTTTTTTTCACTCTGTGTTCTCTTTATCGATATAAGACAACCACGGCCATTGCAGCGAGGAATGCCCATGAAAAATTTGAATCTGTGCAGGAGATTAAAAGAAAACTGACATGTTTGTCAAGAACTGTAGACATGTATTTCATACTGGCAGCACAAAATGGGCATCCACCTCCTGAGAGAAGTGACCATAGGATGCTTTGTGTGTGAGCATTGCACGGCGTCTATCCGGACGCTTCATAACATGAACTGATTTTTCGGTTCAGTACACACGTGACAGGAGGATCAGTTCCGTGTGTTGATAGTCGGCGTCACGGATCGAGTGAACGAGCTTACATCTAGTGGGGTGAGAGAGAGAGAGAGAACTTGAACTTGAACTTGCTTCATTCGTAGGCCGACAGCCCATTGAATGATCACCATAGTTACATAACAACATTTACTTACAATCCTTACAACTCTAGGGCTGGCTAGACAAACATACATTTTCAAGCAGATTATAAACAGATTGTGTTTCTATACATTTCTCTTGCCTTAGCTTTAGTGCATAAAATATAAACATTGATACATCCATAATTTTCCTGATATTGTTACCTTTTGAGAGGTAAGCACAGTATCTTTTGTTCTGATATACGTATTTCGCAATATGTCTTTCCATTAGCTTATCATATGTGCTACATTCTAGCAAGAAGTGGGTTTCGTTTTCAAGTGTGCTACAAAATGGACAAACCAGATCGTTTGTTTCATTGTGCCTGCAATGCTGGTTAACTCTCAATGTATTTATTCCAAATCGGAAGCGAATGAAGGAATCTCTAAACTTTTTAATTTTTAGGAAACTCAGATAACTTTCCGTGCCAAATAAGTCCTTTACGTTAGAGTACCATATGAATCTTTGACTGTTGTGGTGTCGTTCATCCCATGACTGACGATAGCAGTCCTGTAATCTTTGCTTTATTTGTTTCAAGAAGGATGTCCGGTTCCTTACTCCACCATTCAACCAAACATACATAAATTCAAATCTACAGAATGTTTTTTTAACTAGGCTAGTCCAATTCTTTCTTTCGGGGATATTAGAATGAAGTAGCATTTCATATGCTTGTCTTGGTAATCTTTGAACAGGTAGTTTTGACAACCACAGCCAATATTTTATTGCTCTGATTGTGCTGTTAATATGCAGGGGATATCTACCCAGTTCACCATACACAAGATGACTGGGTGTTCTAACATCTAATCCCAAAAATCTTTTGCACGCGAAAGTATGCACCATTTCCACCATGTATGGGCTTTCTATGCCCCATACATCTGCACCATATAGCAAGGACGATTGTACTTGCGCATCAAAAAGTTTGAAAAATATAATCGAATTTATATTGTGAAATGACCACATGGTTTTCATAATCTGTACGACTTTCTGCTTGCGAGAGAGAGAGAGAGAGAGAGAGAGAGAGAGAGAGAGAGAGAGAGAGAGAGAGAGAGGGTAGTTGGATTTTTATTAGACACATGTTCCGATGTGTGTATCTTTGCGAAACTTTAGCACCTCTGATACAGTGGGTTTTTAAAAATGTGAACGTTACTCAGCCTTTTTCTTCCCAAGAGATATTTTTCCGTGCAGCAGCATCTTCTACTCCTAGCTTCGATACATGGCTCTGAGGCAGAGGCGATTGATGGCACTGTGCTCCAAGTCTATCATTACAGAAGCCACTGCAAAAGACAACACATGGTGACAGAATGGGAGAAAAACGTCTGCTACATCTTTATCCATAAGTCTGTGCTTTTTCCGACAGATGTTAGGGCTGACTCACACAGATGTTGACGAGACTGCGACAACACCATGTTTACCTCATGTAGGATGTCATGCAGCTTCTGCTAATCCTGCTCACTTGCATTTGGAGGGAATGATTTGTTGTAGACAATTATATTCGCTGGTGTAGAGAACGGATGCTGCATATCTTTGCAGAGCAGAAATGAATATGACTGATGTTGATTCTTGAAGTTGCAGGATTGTCTTACATTATAAACATCCAGGGCTTTATTCGAGTGCCTTTTTTTCATTTCCCCCCTCTTTCTTTGGTTTCTTTTCACTTTTCCCCCATCTTTGAATTCACCAAAGTACTTCAGTCTGCAAAGCAAGTTACTCTTATGTTCCTTTCTTGTCTCGAATGAGAGAAGGAATATCTCAACCTGATCAAGTTTGGTAGATTTTTCTGGCTTTGAAACTGTTACTTCTAGCTGTATAACAGGTCTATTGTATAGCACGAGGACATTGACCCACTTTGTATATATATGTATGCTTAGTATAGCATTCTGTCAGTGAAAATTGACTGCCAGTTTGGGAAATACTGAAGTATTTACTACTGCTCGCCAATAAACTTGCTCGAAGAAGTATGTGAGCAGGGGAGAGTGCGTTTTATTATCGAATAAAAAGCATCAGGTAATCGTGCTTTCACTAGTAACTTATCATTTATTCACACTGGAGTAAGCATGAAGGTTTCCACTGTTATTGCAGACTGTGTTGAAGTTAACGATAAAATGTTTGACAAGATAACATAGGTATTTTGGAATGATCTGTCTGTGTCTGTTTGTCTGTGTCTGACTGACTGTCTGTCTGTGTCTGTCTGTCTGTCTGTCTGTGTCTGTCTGTGTGTCTGAATGTCTGTCTGTCGATCTGTGTATCTGTCTGTCTGTCGATTTGTGTGTCCGTCGATCTGTGTGTGTATGTCTGCCTATCTGTCTGTCTGTCGATCTGTGTGTCTGTCTCTGTGTCACTGTGTCTGTGTGTGTGTCTGTCTCTGTGTGTGTGTGTGTGCGTGTGTCTGTGTGTGTGTGTGTGTGAGTGTCTGTCTGTCTGTCTGTCTGTGTGTCTGTCTGTCTGTGTGTCTGTCTGTCTGTGTGTCTGTCTGTCTGACTGACTGTCTGTCTGTCCGTCTGTCTATATTTCTCTCTCTCTGTCTCTCTCTCTCTCAATCTCTCTCCCTCTCTCTCTCTCTCTCTCTCTCTCTCTCTCTCTCTCTCTCTCCAGGTATATATATATATATATATATATATATATATATATTGTGTGTGTGTGTGTGTGTGTGTGTGTGTGTGTGTTTGTGTGTGTGTGTTTGTGTGTGTGTGTGTGTGTATTTGTTTGGTCGCATGCTTTTCCCCAACATGATTTTGAAGTCAAACTGCTCGTAGTGACAGTGACAAATATGTTTTTTCATATTCAAGTATTCCTTTGAGTCATTGTAATCCAAATATTTGTTGGCACTGACTTGCATGTCATCAACATACGAATTAAACACAATTCTTCGGGGGATATTTCAGTGATGTAGCTAATATAACGAAGCGTTTACTTTCATCAGACTTCAGCGATGCTTTCACACCAACGTGTGGTATTATTCATTATATACGACAGTCATCTGTAATGATCAACACATTTTGAAATGAATAAAACATCACGAGGAGAAGAAGCTGCCTCCTTAATGTGTCCTAGGGAGTGACGGAGAAGGAAATTTCTACCTTGATTTCCGCCTCACGGAGCGACAGATGGCGGGTCTGACCTGTATGTGATCGATGTACACACCGCGCCTCCCCACGCAATCCGTCAGAGACCTACACCTAAGGCTTGTTCAGGAGGCGCAGCGCTGCGAAGCGCTGCACAGCTCTGCACGTGTTTCACTTCTGAAAAGCAATTTTGGGGCGTGATTTCACTCAGCGCTGTGCATGACAAGGCTTGTTCAGGAGTACGAAGCGCTGCATGAGCGCTTCATGTTGGCAACTGAGCGCTCTTTGCCTCTTCTGAAAACCTACAGATTTAGTGCAGCGCTTCTCTTGTTAGAAGGGAGGTAAATCTTCTGCGCCGCATGTTGTGTTGCTAGACTCTAAGAAAGTGTTTTCTTTGCCACAGACATCGTTTATGCTCGTTTAAATGTATTCTACATGAATAAAGTCCACTACTGTGTCATCCTTACTTGCTATTACTCCACATACAGAGAGCTTGGGGCAAATAAAGCCCGTTCCAGTCCCAAAATGATGTTTCTGAGGGTTATTTTACGCATTGACGGCCAGTGCGGGATCGAAGACGCCATTTTGAAAATCGTGTGAATCACCTCGGATATGTGATGCACAGCGCTACTCAGCGCTGAGTGAATCACGCCCCAAAGTTGTTGTTCAGGAGAGAAACACGTGCAGCGCTGTGCAGCGCTTCGCAGCGCTGCGCCTCCTGAACAAGTCATTCGTTCGCAGACGTGCTTTGTCGTTCTTTTCTCTCTCAGGGTTGATCTTGCCGGTTACTTTCTCCTTCTGCCGCCGCGAGTAGGCCTACCTGCAAAGTGCTCGCCATGGGCTATGTTGGAGATTGGTTTCCCTCCTTGAATTGCGTCGTTGTTACCTCAGCCAAGGAGTCTATGTTTTACCCTCGCTTCGTTAATTAGTTATATATTCAGCAAACTAACCCACAGAGCTCAAAACGAATTCTGAGGAAGTTTGGTGCAAAGTCAGGGTTTCACCCAAGGAACAACCCCTACAGTTTGGGAGGTTCTCTGTTTTCTCGTTTTGGAATTCTAACCAAAAGGAGAAATTTCATCGCCAAATAAGAAGTTGATGACGACTAACGGTTAATGACGTCGGCGAGTGCGTGCACTCAGAAATTGCTCTCACTGGTTTCAGCTACTAAAATGTACCGTACTTAACTTTGTAGAGTTAGGCCTGGCCAGTAATACATCCTGCCTGAATTAATTACACAGACCATGGAAGAGAATGTGTGGCTTCCTTGGCGGAGGGCTGCGCTCTCGGAGTGCTCTCCAGTACATCTTAAGGAGAAGATTTATTGCCCCAAGGGGCAGAGAAAAGAGAAGGGGAAAACCCGCTTTAGTAGCCTATGTCGTGATTAAGAATGTTCTGCAAAATTACACCATCCTAAGCCTTGGTTACTTGCGTAGGAACCTTGACCCATTGTTGATTACTTTATTTTGGCCAGAATAATAAATAAGGGCAAAGATCAAATTTGTGGTTTTGAGTTGTGAAATCACAACAGTGCAGTGCATGGGCAAGCAACGAGAAATGATAAATATGAGAAATGCAGATCACCCTCTCCACACAGAATTCCACTCCAGATTCATATTTAGTGGTCAAAGATGTGCGATAAAATTATATCTCTTTATGCTCCCTCTTCCCAAACTACCGAACAGTTAACCTCCAAATTGAAATGGATGGAGGCAGCTTCTTCTCCTCGAATGACCTTCCACCAAATTTCATTGGATCCGTCCTGAACTCTTTTAAGTTTTTTGGCCAAAAGACTAACGAAACGAGGGTAACACTAAACCCCTTTAGCTGAGGCAACAATCACGTCTACATGCATAAACAGCGACACTGGCACATTACAGCGCCATTTTGAATCACGTGGCAATTGAGCAGGGGAAGCAACTCTCATTTGCTCTTTCTATCATGTCACGTAGGCGCCGTTACATTCTACCCTGACAAGCACTATCGTTACCGATCGCGTTATATTCAAGTCACCAGATTTGCCAGCATTATTATATTATTATATTATTCAAAGTTCAACGTAGGAGCCTACCACGAGTTGTGCAGGGTTAAACACGTTTCACAGATCAGCACTCAAGTCAAAACACAGCGCGAGGTAAAGTTCTCAGTCGCTTGTTAAAAGTTAAATGGGCATATTTATGATATTGGAGTGCCGATATTATTATACGTAATGAGATACAAGGTTCAAAGAAAGCGCAATATTTCAACGTCAGAATCATCCTCACGCGCAAGAGGCAAAACACACACAATTTTACTTTCAGGAGGGACCATTGAAAGAAACAATCCATTCATTGAGTATAAGAGGTTAACGGCTGTCACTGACAAAGAAGAAGAAGAAGGAAAAGAAGAAGAAGGGGGTGGGGGTGGGGTTGGGGGGTGGGGGTGGGGGAAGGGGGAGGAGGAGGATTAACGCTGTACTCAATGTAAAATAATTTTCACAAAAATTATTCAGCCAGCACGACTTTGACAAGCTAGGCAGTATGATTATCAGACACATACACTCAAAGACGATACACGCAGATAGACAAGCACGCGCGCGTGCATACACATGCACACCTACAAACGTCGGTACACCACACAGGATTAAAGAAATAGGTGCGAAAGATGCAGTACACGAAGCTTCGTGTTGAGAATAGAAAATTGGTGTCTTTTGTGTATCTTAAGTGTAGTCCTTTCCGTACCTCTCAATATATTTTTTGACATTTAACGTATTCGTTTTAGCAAACAATCAAGAACTGTACTTCAACTTGTGTGTTTTATCAATAACTACGTTTGGTCGTTGCGCTTTCATTTTGTATTATACTATTAATTTCCATTTTCTACAACAAAATCGAAGATGACCGCTCAAAGACCATATAAAAATGTCTACTTCGCGATAAACACACAGTTCAAGATAAAGCTCTTGGTCGCTTGTTGAACAGACAAAATCTTGAAACGAAGACACGGAGAATGGGATACACGTTGAAAACAACCCCGCAAACTTACGTCTGAAAACCCTTCGTCAGGGACTAGTAAAAGTGATATGCAATGAAAGCGGATGGGCGAATGGAGTCGCTTTTTGTATCTCTACGTCTCCATTTGATCATTATAACGTCTTAATTGTTTTAACATGTTAACAAATGACCGATATTTTATCCTTGTGTTGTGTGTCTTAGTACACCTAAATACTGCTGAAATGGTCGTTATCGGCAACATTTTCGGACACTGTACCTGAGATACTCTGTCCGATCGGATTTCAAACTGAGGTACTCTGTCCCATCGGACAGAGTACCTCAGGTACAGTGTCCGGAAATGTTGCCGATAACGACCATTTCAGCCTAAATACTGGGTATGGCGGACAAAGGAAAGGCCATTCGACATGCCGCCAAGGAAACGATCCCATTCCTACACATGCACTCCTTCACGCACCATGCCGCTTGCAAGCGCCCGCGGTCGAGCTACTGGAGTAAGGAACATCCTTCATGACCATGGGCAAAGGGGGAGGGGGAGAGTGTATCTGGCGGCAGTTGCTGTTTCACACACACACACACACACGCATTCGCCCGCACACATCACAAACGCATACGCAAGCGCGCGCGAACACACACATACACACACACTCACACCCCTCGCTTAATAATGAGAACATTTGTAAATAGTGAATTCATTCATCCCCACCCCTACCCCCACAGAGGTCAAAAGTGATAAGATTTATCGTCTTCTATAGAAGAGTCAACTCTCTCTCTCTCTCTCTCTCTCTCTCTCTCTCTCTCTCTCTCTCTCTCTCTCTCTCTCTCTCTCTCCGTCCGTCTCTCTCTCTCTCTCTCTCTCTCTCTCACACACACACACACACAGACACACACACATACACACACACATACGCACACACGGACCATCACACTACTTCCGTCACCACCTACGGGAAACAAAGCAACAATTACAAGAGCAAACAGCATTCTATAATGGCGACGATACAATGACATCGATATTACAGCCTCTGTGAAGTAGGGGAAAGTTGACATGTTTGTGTCATGTGTATGGGTAGGGATTTTTCATGGAATTTGACCTCGAAATAACCTTAGGGCACTATATGTGCTTCGAGGTCAGAGGCTCAAGCACGCATTCGTACACATACAGACACAAAACACATACACACACATATAAACACATGCAGACACGCTTGCTTACACATGCTCACACATACACACACGCATGCTAGCATGCACTCACAGATGGCTGCATGCACATGTGCACGCACTCACGCACACACAAACGTGTGGGCATGCACGCACGCTCGCACACACACATGCACACACACACACACACACACACACACACACACACACACACACCTCTGATTCCACCTTCTCCTTCCTGTAAATCTCCTAGGACAATTGCATCTCAACCAAATAAAGTATGTTCATCCAAAAGCGTTTGTCAAGGTCATTAGGTTTGGGAAACACTCCCGCTGGTCTCAAAACATATTTCATTGGCTTCTATTTCTATCGAGTAACGTGTTTTGCAGGGCAGATACTTTTTAACGTGACACCGCATCAACGGACGACAACGTCATTTTGATATCCGAGCAATCAAAGGACGCCGCTCCATTTTCCCTGACCCTTTGATGGAGGGCAGCACGCCGATGATCTGCACGCATCGAACTGTTTTGTCATCTGTCTCCGTCTCAGGAGACGTAAATCTGAACTTAAACCCTGCAGAGGTCAGGGCCCGAACTTGTAAACACTAACGTGTTTGATAAAAAGTTCGTCCTAAACCTTTTCCTTCACTCATTTCACAATAATTTTTTAAATACAAAAGTTGTTTGTATACATGCAGGCAGCGTCACAAACCATACCCGAGCATGCATTCTATGTTTGAAATAGACCGCATTTATATGCGCTATCACTCGCATTGTATTTACAATTTCTGCAAAAGAAAACAAAACAAAAAGCGCTCTCTAAATGTCGCAGTCCATTTTCCCATCACACATTCTGGACTTAACATGTAATCAGTCATTAAAGTTGAACACCACAGCCGTTCATAAAATCCAGCAACTCAGAGTAATTATACGCGCCCCCCCCCCCCCCCCCCCCCCCCCCCCATCTCTCATCACCCCCTTAAGATTGCCCAGCGGTCTGAACTGAACAGAGGGACTGTATAAGAATCTACAGTTTGACTTGGCTAGTTTTAACTATTTCGTTAAAGTGTTACCCCCTTTGAACTGTGATACGTTGATTAACTAAAATGTTTCCACTTCTGTCAGCGTAAAAATGAAAATTACGGTGTTTTAACTTATACATGGACATTTGTCTTGATTTTTGAATTGGGTGACAACCGTTATGTGACGATGTACTTTTTCAAATCAGGAGAGTTGTAATTGGCTTTCAGAGCATGTCAATCACAATGCAAAGAGAGGCCGGGTCAGAGTCAAATCGAGCACACGCTCTCTCGACAAAGAAGCGTGGTAAGTTCAAAGGATTGCGCGTCATCCGGAAGATGTCAAGCTTGGTCCAAAGTTCTAACGAGTGTGTGTGAATTAATTCATCGGTTTTCCAGTATCCAATCAGATTTGTCAAAACTCGATGCAAGGAATCTGACTGTCGTTACATTCGTTTGGGGAAGCTTCGAGAGACGGTCGCATGTTTCCACCGAAGCACACGAGTTCTTACGATGATTGGAAAGTTAGACTTGCGGATCATAAGCACAGTCTTAGCATCCTGCACTGCCATGTTTAAGCCGCTCTTCTTGCTCCTGACGCTGGTTTCAAGCAGCGACATTATTCTCCAACGCGAGCGGCGTCGATGCGAGCCAGTGGCCATCCCAATGTGCAAAAATGTTTCTCACAACTTGACCAGCTCGCCCAACCTCGTGGGAGACGCAACTCAAGAGGCCGCAGCCATGCGAATCGGAGGCTTCCAGATGCTTCTCCAGGCGAATTGCTCTCCATACACCAAGACCTTCCTGTGCCTGATGTTCGCCCCGGTTTGCACGGAACGTCCAGATGTGACGCTGGTCGTCCCGCCCTGTCGCTCCTGGTGCTTGGACGTTCAGTCCTCCTGCGAGGGCATCCTCCGCACCTTCCAGCTCGCTTGGCCGGAGATGCTTTCTTGCGAAGGTCTGCCCGATTCTACCGACGACCTGTGCTTTACGCCGCCACGAACCCTTGACGCAGCGGGGAGTAGGATTACGACGGATGACGATGACGGGAGAGACGATTCACGCACGTTCGCCCCCGAATATTTTGACATCAGCCTGGCTTACGAACGAGAACTCTGCCCCGACAGGTTCGTCTTCGTCGACCGACTGCACGTTGAGAACGCTAATCGATCATGTGCGCCCAGATGCGACGTGGACGTGATGTACCGTCGCGAAGACAAGGACGTCATGTTGGTGTGGATGTTGGTTTGGTCGCTGCCGTGTTTCATCGCCAGCTCCTTCACCGTCTTCACCTACCTTGTCGACAAAGATCGTTTCAAGTACCCATTTCGCCCTGTAGTCTTCATGTCTCTGTGCTACGCCATTTACAGCATCGCCTGCATGCTACCAGCTATGCTGGGGCCCAAGGCTGTGGCCTGCGAGCGATCAGCGGAAGGACGCGAGTTCCTCGTTCAGAAGAGCTTGAAGCAGCCGTGGTGCTTCGTGGTCTTCTTCGTTCTCTACTACTTCGGGATGGCCGGATCCTCCTGGTGGGTCATGCTGGCCGTGGCGTGGTTCCTGACTGCGGGATGCAGGTGGAGTTCTGAGGCAGTGGAAGCGCAGAGCAGTCTCTTCCACCGTGTTGCCTGGACTGTTCCTGCCCTTCAGACCGCTGTGGTTCTGGTCAAGCGCAGCGTGGACGGGGATGAACTGACCGGGCTGTGCTACGTCGGTCCTTGGGAATCTGCCGTCTACACGATCCTTGTCGTGGTTCCTTTAATCTGCCACCTCGTCGTAAGCGTTTCTCTCATCTTTGTGGGATTCTTGTGCCTCCCTCCCGTTCTGACCAGACTCAAGCAAGACGGAAGGGAGTGCAGTGGCCTCCAGAAAGTGATGTCGAAGATGGCTGCGCACACGGCGATCTACGTTGTTTCGACCCTGTACCTCATTATCTGCCACGCTCACGTGGTGTCCAGCTTCCACCACTGGGTGTCCGTAGCCATGGCAACGCCCTGTCCGTCCCAAGAGGACTGTCGTTTGGATCGGCACGTCTCCAACGTGAACGTGTTCTTCATTAGTACCTTCATGACTGTGGCCTTGGGCATGGGGAGTGCCGTGTGGGTGTGCAGCTACAAGACTTTTCAAAGCTGGAGGCTGGCTTTCACTCGCTGCTTTTCTGGTAAGACAAAAGATGGATACGTTTTCTGAACAGCTGCCCCCCCCTCTCTCTCTCTCTCTCTCTCTCTCTCTCTCTCTCTCTCTCTCTCTCTCTCTCCCTCCCTCTCTCCCTCCCTCTCTCTCTCTCTTCCTCTCTATCTCTCCCTCTCACAGTCCTCTCTTCCTCTCTCTCCCTCCCTCTCACAGTCCTCTCATGCACACACACTCCATTGCAATGACTGTGCATTTATGAATATGTATAACTGTAAACTGAACACATACCGGCAATACCCGAAGAGGATTAAACAAAAATGTACGGGTAAATATGGATAGATATTGAAAGACGATTACTTTTGACCGAACTGTTTCTACAGTCGCTTTCATGAAGAAATCATACTTTGACGAGGTAAACAAACATAAAAAGAAGTTTCATTAGTCCGTCCCGAAGTGACGAAATCATACTTATTTTCTTGTAATGTTTTAATATGACTTACATAGATGATAAATAAAACCAAGAGCGGTTAATTGTTAAGTTGTCAACAGGATTTTGAGCTTCTTTTCACATTTAGATTTGACGTATTTCATACTTTTTAAGTGAGGCGAAATGTGCATATGTTGCCGTCAACTATTTTGTTCATTTTCTGGGACTCCGATACCTTTCTCAGTTTCTGTTGTTATTATTATTATTTAATATAGCACTATTTTCAAAATGTGTCCACTTCGTTAATGTTGAATTGACAGGGAGATCTGCGCTGTCTTCTACTTTTATGCTATTGTTTATGTACGAAGGGTGTATGTGAAATTTGTTTGCCGAAAACCTTTCTTGATTCCATCGTTACTTTGATATTTTAATCCCATGTGTACATAATTTGTGTTTATTTGGCACTGGCCAATTTAGTTGTTCTTCAGAGACATTTCCTGTATGCTTTCTACTCATTGAATACTTGGCCGATGAGATGTTCAGTTATGTTCGGTTGTTTTACTACGTTTACGCCCTCGACTCGGCCTGGTAGGCCTACGTGTTTGTTACGAATGCCTCATAATTATAGAAAAATAAACAGTTCATTTTGTTGTATATTCTTGTTATATCCCCTTTCAGATATCGTTGATGTGACTGTTCAAATACCGGATGATATATTTGGATAGACTACCGATAACATGAACAGGCCATACTAGTGGGCTCGTCTGAGGAGTACTCTTTTACGTTTACACCCATCTGGTATTGTGCCTTGAAAACATCAATTTATTATGTTTATCGATGTGCTTTGAACGAATATGACATTTTAAATCGTCGCAAATGAAGAATTTTCAAGATATAACTAATAACAGGAACTCGCCCTACACTGCGCAACAAATGTCGGTAAAATCTCATCGTACACGTAAGTCCTAATTCACGGTCACTTGTAAGTTGTCGCTGCGAACGAGGCCTATTCACAAAACGTCGACCCAGATTTGTACCGGTCCAATCAGATTGAACAAACATTGAATATCGATGCAATTGATATTGCTGTTTTGTAGTATCAAAAAGTCAAATCAGGTAACAGAACAAAACACTGTTGTTAGTCTCTGCGACATCTTTGCCTTTCTTTCTCCCCTGTAATCTGTCCTGCATACTCTCTTTCCGTCTTTTCTAAGTTACAAAACGCAAAACATAACAAATTCTCACCATTTAAAAAGTGATCCGAACAAACATATCGATCTGCCTTAATGTCAAAAGTAAGTGACTTCAGGTTCAGTTGAGCGATCCACTCACGGCACCTTTGAGTTGTGAGACCCAGCATTTCCTTGCCTTTTCGTGTTGCAACACGCGTACGACAAAAAAAACGTCAATCATTTTGTCTGTCATGCTGATTGTGGCAGTTCTTCACACAGCAGGAGGTCACCATTGTAGAAACAAAATACTTTCTGCTCCAAAATCAGTCGTTTCTTTCACAGATTTTGTAAGCGACGCGCCGTTGTTTCCCTAGAAGTAGGAAAAGATCACTGTGTCTTCCCGAGTGTCTCGATCTCGACGGAGCAGGTAGGGGCCGCTATTGCGGGATTTTTGTTCAAACAAAAGTTCTTAGGCCATTTTTATTCTTTTGTCCTAAAACGTCTAAAAAACCATAATAGTTTTGTAACTTTTTTTTCGTTTCGTTTTTTCGCTATTGCGGGATATTTTTGGTCAAAAGTTCTTCAGGCCATTTTGATTCTTTTGTCCTAAAACGCCTAAAAACCATAAAATATTTGTTACTTTGTTTTTGAAAAAACTTAGAAATTGTTTCGGGTTTTATCAATAACGGGTGAAGCTTTATATTCTAACTCCATCCCACGTTTGACTCTCAACGGGTGGTCCCTACGCCCTAACTCCAGGGCCCGACGCTGATGTTGGACACAAACGTGACAAAAAGTAACGCGTCCGGGTTTAGGTGAAACTCCCCGGACAGGCTAAGTCAGTCAGGTGGGGTGGCGGGTGCGGCCTAGGCTGAGCGCTATCGGTAAAACCCGAAAAAATTTCTAAGTTTTTTCCAAAAAATGTAACAAATATTTTTTTTTATTTAGGCGTTTTAGGACAAATGAATCAAAATGGCCTGAAGAACTTTTGACCAAAAAAATCCCGCAATAGCGGCCCCCCGAAATAGAAAAAAAAAACAGAAAAAAATTCAAAGTTTCGAAAAACAAAGTAACAAAAATATTATGGTTTTTTTTTGGCGTTTGAGGACAATAGAATCAAAATGGCCTCAGAACTTTTGTTATAAAAAAATCCCGCAATAGAGAGCCGACCCCGACGGAGCTAATACAGTGCACGTTCCACATCAGACAGGACGTCAAACCGAGTAGCCAACCCAAAGAAACACGACTACACTCCTGTCCTACCAAACAAAAAAAACCAAACATGAAAAAACCTTAACCCTCGCCACTTCTTCTGGCAAGAGGAACTTATTTAGCGTTTGATCTCGCCCGAAGCCGCTCAACAAATGACCCTGGTAAAACATTTAAAAAAGAAAAAAAAGACCTTGGTCAAAATCCCCGACCATACGTGAACGATGAAAGTAGCTTTTGTTCCCGTTACCCGAGAATTAATGCTGTACCACCACTACTTATGAGATTACTGTCAAGAGGAAAAGGAACAACGGCTGTCAGACAATAAAGGGGGTGGTGGTGTATAACCCATGCCCACGCTACCTTCAGCCATATATATTCCCCATCCAAAACCCTACGCCCCACCCCCCACCCCCACCCCTACGCCCCACCCCACCCCTACGCCCACCCCCACCCCTACGCCCACCCACATCCCTTTCCACTCCACAATCACTTCTTTGTTAAGACGCCTGCTCTGTTCACATGATCTAATCGGGTTTTCCACTGGGGACTGATAAAGGCTGCAGTTAGGGCTGACCTGACGACCATCAATCAACGTTACAGGCTCTGCCATGGATTGAACTCCACGGGTGCCCCGTACACGCAGCAGAGAATTCCCTGGATGCCGTCACTACAACCTTCAGACCCTATTAGGCCTTTATGATGATCGGGGGTGGGGTGGATGGGTGGGGTGGATGGGTGGGTGTTGGGGTGGGGTGGATGGGTGGGTGAAGTTGTTACGGTTACCCGACCGCCCATATTTATTTCGTGCCAACGCATGTATGTGCGTGTGTGTGTGTTAGCGCTAGATACATATTTTTTTCCTTTCAAAGAGGCCGGATTGAGACTGCGCACATTGTGTGTGTGTGTGTGTGTGTGTGTGTGTGTGTGTGTGTGTGTATGTGTGTGAGTGTGTGTGTGTGTGTGTGTGTGTGTGAGTGTGTCTCGGGTGTGTGTGTGTGTGTGTGTACGCGCGCGTGAGTGAGTGTGTGTGTGTTGCCATGTTACCTTAACCACATCTTTTGAGAGGGTTGAGTAGTTTGTTCTTCCTGTAGCTGTAGAAAAACGTTAAGTATTATATTGAATGATCTGACCCTGTCCTAACACACACACTCATCCCACCACCCCCTCCCCTCCCTCACCCCTGTAGCCTCTTTGACTGCTGGGGTCAGGCGGAGGTACTGCAGCGGCCCCCAAATACCCAGCAGCCAGGGGGTGCAGCTGATGAGGGGGCAATCGATCGGACCCAACTATGTTAGTCTCCTTCCTGCAAGTGGTATTAAGAGCTGAATAAACTTGTGGTTGAAAAATGAGTTTGTCAATCTTGACACTGGCCTTGTTTCCTCACGTACGGTCGCAACTTCTGAATTGCGGAACAGGCCAGATAAAAGACTGTTTTCAGTGCTGCCACTTGTGTATCAGCGATAGCGATAGTGTCGAGAGCAAGTATGAAGTGCAAGGGATTTGTACGGGTCCTGTCTGCACACACGCAAGTGTAAATCCTGTCTAGACATGAATTAAAGAATTACCAGTGGCAAGTCGCGTAAACACTATTAAGAAAACCCAATTCGGCTTCGTCAGCTCGCTTTTATCACGGCGTCCTCCTTGGAATCACGAAGTACCAATCACCTCCTCTCACGTCCATGACTTTATGACCAAAATGTTGACACGTGCATGATGACAACTGTAATATTATGTGGACACAATTTCATCTCCTTTCTCGAGGTAGAACCTTTGTCAGCAACATTCTGGAATTCCGAAGCTCCAGGAAAGATAATCTCTCACATGTGCGTCTACCGAAAGTTTATGTTCCTTGATAAGACTAATTTATTAAAAGTGCGCATGCGGCCGCCGCCCCCCAACACACACACACATAGAAACACACACACAGAAATGCACACGCATACACACAGGCGCGCGCACGCAGCCAAAAAAAAATAAAATAATGGTCAGCAAGTCTGTCATACAGTCAGACCAAAGGACTCGCAAAAAATGATACAAAGAATTAAAACCAAAGATCCTTGATACAACATATAGCAAGCTTCTACTCGTGCACTCGTTGGGGAAGGTGTTGGGGGTTGGGGGTGGGGTGTCAGACGAACAGGTAATGAAAAGCAGGCGGCAAACCAGGCAGGGGGGTGGGATTGGGGGCGAGCGCCTTTTTAGTTGTGGCGGAACAAAGATCGAACGACCATGAATCACTCGGACGTAAGGCACGCGACAACGGCATTGTCTGCCTCGCTGATCGAGTCGCGGCTCACTCACAGTCCTGCCGCGGCCTTCCTCCTTCAGACAGCCCCACTCCAACCCTAATGTTCTCCAGCTCACCACACGCACCTACCGGGGAACCCCTCCTCCCCCCCCCCCCCCCCCCCCCCCTTCCCGGTCTGCCTTCCCCCACGCCCCTATCAAACCTCCTACCCCTAACTCCACCATTATCGCCTCCTACCCAAATCTATCAAACTATAGCTTGCCCAATCTGCAAGTCACCTTCCCCCATACCACCTACCCGATTTCCCCCACGCGCCAGTCTACGCCAGGGTACCTCCACCCCGACACTTGCACTGCTTCGACTGTTTCGCCCTCCCGTTCCTCGGGTAGAAGTCGCGTCTCGCCCTACCCGAGAGAGGGCTGGCCGCATGCAAGCTTGACTCTCAAGTCTCGCCCTCTGTGGAGGTTCGGAGAGGAGACACCGGCTGTGACTGGAATTGTGTGCGTCGTGACGTCATGTGGAGACGGCTCGTGTCGCTAATCGTGTTGGCAGAAAGGAGAGGTGCAGGTGAGTAGATTGTTTGAATGCTCTTCTTTTTACATTCCTGTCTGAACGAATGCTTGTGTGTCTGTATCCATCTAGGCCATTCCGTGTGTGTGTGTGTGTGTGTGTGTGTGTGCGTGTGTGTGTGGTGGGTTGTTGTGTGCGTGTGCGTGTGTGTGTGTTGGATCCTTGCTTATGTGTGTGTGTGTGCGCGCGCGCGTGAGTGTATGTTTGTGTGTGAGATATGCATATGTATGTGTCCTTGCTTGTGTGTGCGCGCGCGCGCGCGTTTGTGTGTGCTTGTGTGTGTGAAATATACGTATGCGTGTGTCCTTGCTTGTGTTTGTGTGTATGTGCGCGCGCGCGCGCGTAAAATGTGCGCGCGCGCGTGTAAAATATGCGCGCGCATAAGTGTGTGCATACCTGCGTGCATGGGTCTGCATGTGCGCAGGGGTCCTAATCAGTCTGTATTCTTTGTGTGTTTGTTAATTA
The DNA here is from genome assembly GCA_034096865.1 of Theodoxus fluviatilis. Lineage (NCBI taxonomy): Eukaryota > Metazoa > Mollusca > Gastropoda > Cycloneritida > Neritidae > Theodoxus > Theodoxus fluviatilis. Next base: position 15,116 of record JAWQFJ010001530.1, on the reverse strand, counting down.
GGCTGTGATAATCTTGGTCGATCGGTCGGTCGGTTGCACACACGAACACGGAAACACACACAAGCACGGACACACACACTCACACGGACACACACACACGGACACACACACACACACACGAGCAATGGCACGCACACGAGCACGTACACGCACATACACACACACACACACACACAGAAGGGGGTTGGTTTGGGGGGAGAGTACTAAACGTACAGGGCCTTTGTCATTGTCGTGCGCTCCCGAACTACTGCTCGAAGAAATTAATTTAGGCATATGCTCTTTGGTATAACACGTTGAACTTTCTTTTTATAACTATTGCTCGTTAATGTGAAATTATGTCTCTGTTGTGAGTGTGTGTGTGTGTGTGTGTGTATGTGTGTACGTGTTAATGTGTGTGTGTTCGTGTATGTGTGTGTGCGCGCGCGCGCGTGTGAGTCTGAGAGAGAGAGAGAGAGAGAGAGAGAGAGAGAGAGAGAGAGAGAGAGAGAGAGAGAGTTAGTTCTTTGCCCGTCTGTCAAACACTGGAGGGAAAAAAATCGTGAAAGTTCCAGTCCGGATCGGTAAAATTGGCCACGAAGAAAAAAAGAAGGGGGGGGGGGGATCCCATTGTCCTCACAATGCATTTTACACGAGTCACTATTGTTAAACCTACACGGTAATTTCTGAAACTAGTAGTATGAACTGTTCTTGTCATACGGACCGGGACCATTAGGTAAACCAAGCTTTAACCGCACCGATGTTTTGCCGTGTCTTTTATCCGGCCATGCTTCTGCGGAATTGATTTTGTTACTAAAATGTTTTCCAGATAAAGGCGTCAAATTATAACATGACATTAGATACTTGATCTATTTTAGAAGTTGGGGTGGGGGTGGGGTCAGGCCGACGGGTAATGTAAAGCAGGATAGTCGCATTTCGCTGGCAGCTGGCTATATGGTTGTGTACAACAGAAACTTCGCAATAGTAATAATAATAATAATACAGATTACTTATACGCACATACCTTCCCTAATAGGCAAGCTCATGGCGTTTACAATGAAAAGTCCACACTCATACAAAGCATTCCAACACTCGCACACTGTTGAAATAAAAGAAGAGTTAAATACAATACAATTAATTAACATAGCAGGCAATAAACAAAACACGAAACATAAGAGAGGCGCCTTGTGAAGCACCTCACTGCTTGTCAGGAAAGACTGACCGGAACAGGTGTGTCTTAAGGGAGGTTTTGAACTGGGACTGGGAATCAGAGTGACGGACAGGGAAAGGTAAGCTATTCCACGTTACAGGGCCGATGTAAGAAAAAGCTCGCTGTCCTTGGGTTTTCTTTTTGCGACGGGGGACATTTAACGTTTTGGTGTCTGCAGCTGAACGGTTATTTCTAGCGGGGGTGTAGACAGTGAGAATTTCTTTGAGTGCGTGTGGTGCAGTTTGATTGAAGAAGTTGAAACACATAGTGGCTAGCTTATACTCTATCCTCTGAGCGACGGGGAGCCAATGCAGTGCACGAAGGAGTTTGGATGTGGGAGTTCTCTTGGGACATCTAAAAACTAATCTAACAGCAGTGTTTTGGACTTTTTGCAGTTTGTTTAGCAGAGTGTCAGGAATGCCGGCAAGAAGAGAATTTCCATAATCAAGACGGGACAGAACAAGGGAAGTGACAAGGGTTTGAGTGGCCTGTTGTGAAAGATAGTGACGAATAGTGCTAATTTTCCTTAACTCGTAGTAAGCTAACTGGCAAACTTTGTTCACATGAACTCTCATAGAAAGATCATCATCGAACATGACACCTAAGTTTCTAACAGACTTTGAGAATTCTATCTCACTCTGACCTATGGTTAGTTTCAGGGCCTGATCGAATTCGCCTCTACCGCCAACCAGGAGAGCTTCGGTCTTTGAATCATTAAGTTTGAGTTTGTTCTGGGTCATCCACTGTTTCACATCAGAAATACAAAGTTCACTTGCAGAGAGAAGAGGTTGGATTTGGCTGGGATGAGTGGAGTTGTAGAGTTGCGTGTCATCAGCAAATTCACTGTGAGAGAATGAATGACTGTCAATTACGTTGGGAAGTGGTTGGGTGTACAGTAGAAACAGCAGAGGACCCAGAACCGAGCCCTGTGGGACTCCGTATTTTAGCGGGGCAGGATCAGAAGCAATACCCTGGATCAAAACAGTCTGCCTACGTTCTGAGATATATGATTTCAGGAAGGAGAGTGCTGTGTTGTCAATGCCAAAAACATGTCTTAGACGGGAGAGAAGAATTCCATGATGTATTGTATCAAACGCAGCACTCAAATCTAACAACGTGAGAAGGGAAACTTTGGAATCATCAGATGCGACAAGGAGGTCGTTTAGAACACGGTGCAGAGCTGTATCGGTGGAATGGTGCAAGACAACAATTACAAAGTGTGATATGAACAAAGGTAATTGATTGCATTGCCAGAGGTTCCGATTATATCGCAGTTCTAGTATAGCTGGTGTCAAGAACAAAACGTCGATGGTGTCAGTACGTTTTTGGAGGATGGAATCTTTGACTGGAGTGGAATTCTCTGTGGAGAGGGTGATCTGGATTTCTCATATCTTGCCCATCCGTTGCGACCTCAAAACATAAAAAACACT
>JAWQFJ010001530.1:0-5000 GCA_034096865.1 Theodoxus fluviatilis | reverse complement strand
TAAAAAAAGTTTGCCCCCCCCCCCCGCTAGCTAAAATAGTTTGGACCCCCCCCCCCCCCCCCGCTTGCTAAAAAAAGCTTGGAAACACCACCACCACCCACCACCCCGCTTGCTAAAAAAAGTTTGGTGGTGGTGACGTCATAACTGCTCCCGCAGCCGATCGGTTAATCACACTGCGTGCACGCAGTGCATTGGTCGCATGAGTTGCACGAGAAACACGAGCACAGTGACTCGGGCCAAGGATACCTCTAGGTCGTTGCTTTTGGCCTAGTTCTTGCCTTGGACCGAGGCTAAAAATCTTGCTGGGCTAGGTAGCGCCGTGTAGCGTGGAAAATAGTAACCCGTGGAAAACAGTACCCGGAAGTCATCGCAGAGTTATCTGCGAGGGACGTGCTGAGAATTCCACTCTAAAAAGAGACGGCACCCGCCACTCCGCCTGACTGACTTGGCACGCCCGGGGAGTTATGCTAAGATCCGGCCGCGTAAATATATCTGCGTTTTGTGACAAACGTCTTTCTCGGCGGTACTGTACTCCATGCACCTTAACGGTGCGCGCGATTCGGGTGTAATCTTAAGCTAAACGACGTTTATTGGCGCTGCGGAAATGGTCGAAGTCGGAAACATTCGGAACGTCGTTTAGCTTAAGGATTACACCCGAATCACGCGCACCGTTAAGGTGCATGGAGTACAGTACCGCCGAGCAAGACGTTTGTCACAAAACGCAGATATATTTACGCGGCCGGATCTTAGCATAACTCCCCGGGCGTGCCAAGTCAGTCAACGGTCGCGTTTTATAAAACCAGACTACAAACAGACTACAGGGAGGTGACTCCCATATTATTTCCGGCAGGGGAGACGGCTTTACACGGGGAAAAACTTTTTTGAACGCTACATCATGTGTTAAACTACACAAATGCACCAAAACCTCGTAAAGCAACTAATGCGTCGTTTGTCGGAATCTATTCCATGCGAAGAACAGGTGCAGGAGCGGTAAATTGCATAAAGCACGTCCCTCGCAGATAACTCTGCGATGACTTCCGTCACTGTTTTCCACGGGTTACTATTTTCCACGCTACACGCCGCAACGCGGCTCTGTACATACAGGGGTTTGTGACTCACATGCGAAGCAAAAGTGAGTCTATGTACTGAGCCGTTTCGTCCGTCCGTCCGTCCGTCCGTCCGTCCGTCCGGGCGTCCGGGCGTCCGTCCGTCCGTCCGGGCGTAAAAAACTTAAACGTTGGATTTTTCTCGGAGACTATTAAGTCTATCAACACCAAATGTGGCATGATGGTGTATGATGACAAAGCCTCAAAAAACATACATAGTGACTTGACCTTGCTTCAAGGTCAAGGTCACAGGAGCCATAAATGTGGTCTCAAAAACAGTCATTTTTCACATTTTCCCAATTTTCTCCCACGTTATTGAGAATGGCAACCTTAGCTACAAGTGGTATATAGGTCAAAGCAAGCCCTATCTTTTGATACCAGTTTGGTTGACCTTGCTTCAAGGTCAAGGTCACAGGAGCTCTTCAAAGTTGGATTGTATACATATTTTGAAGTGACCTTGACCCTGAACTATGGAAGATAACTGTTTCAAACTTAATAATTATGTGGGGCACATGTTATACTTTCATCATGAGACACATTTGTTCACATATCATCAAGGTCAAGGTCACTTTGACCCTTATGAAATGTGACCAAAATGGGGTAGTGAACCACTAAAAGTGACTATATCTCATGGTAGAAAGTGCCAATAAGCACCATTGTGCTTCCTATGTCTTGAATTAACAGCTTTGTGTTGCATGACCTTGGATGACCTTGACCTTGGGTCAAGGTCACATGTATTTTGGTAGGAAAAATGTGTAAAGCATTTCTTTGTGTATGATGTCATTGGTAGGTTTAGTTGTTTGACCTTGAAGGTCACTGAAGGTCAAGGTCATATAAAGGTCAAGGTCAAGCATGTGAGTCGTATGGGCTTTGCCCTTCTTGTTCTTTCTTGTGCTGCAAACGTCTCCTTCACAACGTCCTGTACATACGGGGCTTCTCCTTTCTTGTGCTGCAAATGTCCCCTTCACAACGTCCTGTACATACGGGGTTCTCATTTCTTGTGCTGCAAACGTCTCCTTCACAACGTCCTGTACATACGGGGGTTCTCCTTTCTTGTGCTGCAAACGTCTCCTTCACAACATCATGTACATACGTTTTTCTTTCTTGCGCTGGGAAAGTCGAAATCCAAATTCAGTGGTTATTTTGAGATACCTTTATTCATGCACGTGTCAATTCACAACACTGTGATCAGTTCACAGCAATACCAGAATTGCACTTTACACTCGGGGCTCCTGTCTGTGAGGACACAATCGCTGTTATCGCACTTTCCCCTGTTCCCGCGCAGTCAGTGTCACTTGTTCCTGCGCTCTCATGCGTACACTTCACTCTCAGAACTAAATTCCGTAGAGAACTCACTCCCTTATAGGAAGACTCGTTGCTCTGTTTGTTCACATACACGTACCTGTGTTCGATCTCTTTCTGTCTCTGTCTCTGTCTCTCTGTCTGTCTCTGTCTCTCTCTCTCTGTCTCTCTCTCTCTCTCTCTCTCTCTCTCTCTCTCTCTCTCTCTCTCTCTCTCTCTCTCTCTCTCTCTCTCTCTCTCTCTCTCTCTCTCTCTCTCCTCAGCGGCTAGCCCTCGCGCCGGTAAGATGTGTTCCCATCAGCTCTGGCCTGCTCGAGCGTTTCTCCGTAACAGAAAGACACCATGCCAGTCGCTGGACTACCAGCTGTGCTGGAGACTCTGATAACTTTTCTGCTTACGACTGAGGCGCTTACTTCATGGAAGGTGGACGGGGACGGCGGAAACACTGTAGTTGTCCTACGATTCATTCATAGTGATGGTCGGCCATTGTTAACAAGCACCACGGGCGGTTTCTGGAGAAGGAAAACACCTGGAGCGGGTTTGAAAATAGGTAGTCGATCTTGGTCGCAAGATCTTGCTTCGCAGTAAGACAGGGCCGGATCAAAGTTTTTTGAGGGGGGGTGCTTAAAATTGTTTTAGGGTCTTCTCATCGAAGTGGCGAAGCCACGAGTGCGTGCCTGCGAAGCAGGCACGCCCCTCTAGGGGGGTCCGGGGGCATGCCCCCCCGGAAAATTTTGAGAAAAATGGTGCAAATCTGTGCAATCTGGCAGTGCGGTCATTTCCAAGAGTTTTTGTTTGGTCACAGATTCTTCCTGTCTCTGCCCGGGTTTGATTTGTCTGTGCGAGTAGCAAAAGGAAGGCATCTTAATTATAGCAGCACCCCCCCCCCCCCCCCCTCCCTCCCCAGCTACCTTGGCTGCCAAGTAGAGTGTGCTTATACCAAGTGGAGAGTAGTACAGCATCTGGGCCCAGCATCTTTTAGCCCCCCCCCCCCCCCCTCCTTCCCAAGCTTTTTACTAACTATACTGTCTCTGCTACCAAGCAAGAGTGTGCAGATATCCGATGAGGTGGGAAGTAGATCAACATATTTGAGCAACCTCCCCCCACCCCCCCCCCTCCCTCCTTCCCCCAACTCCCGGCTGCCACGGAGGTTTTTTTTTTTTTGTTTTTTTTTTGGGGGGGGTGCTCGAGCACCCCCAGCACCCCCCCTAGATCCGGCCCTGTAAGAGCTAGCTAAAAAAAAACTACCCAACGTGACGAACTAATGCGCATGCGTAGACGTCACGACAAGAGGTGAACTAGCCACATTTCAATGGCCGACGTGTTGCCGGTTCATTCAGAAAACGCTCTATTTCGAGATACTAGCAACCCATCCAAAGAAAATATAAGCCATGCACAGCATTAATTTATCAAAGGTGTATGTTGAATGCATTAATAGATCGTGAAACCTCCTACAGTTTACACATCGAATACAGGTCAACGCATCCACGCCGAACTGTTGTCTCCAAGATGGCGGCGCGCACTGGACTCATGCTGTCCGTCATCTTGAATCTTAAAAGCTAGGCACCTCTCCAGCTGCCTCGCTCAATCTACGCTCGTCTTCGATTGGCTCGCTAGCAAGCAAAGAATGAAACTGCCCATTCGGCGAGATCTGCGTAGATCTACCGAGATCTTCGCATTTTCAAACCCGTCCCTGCTCAGCGGCGACGAGACCAGCAGCGGGCAGAAAATCACAGAAGAAAGGGTGAGCAGAGGCAGAATGACCATTTTGCAACCTTAAATTCCGCTGATATTGACGTCGCGAATTCCTCCGTTGTCACTCCTGATGTTGCACGAGATTTCCGTGCCAGTGCACGACCAAGCTATGACGCTACGAAAGCCTTGACCTTTGACCCCACAAGTTGCAGGAGTGACAAGGTAGCAGAAGCCCCATCCTCCATCCCAGATGTTCCCGCTCAAGCTTCGTTTGTCCCTCATGTGAACACAGAGACTATCGAGACTGCCAGTGCTTCACCAATTTCATCCAACAGGGAGGCTACCCTGGAAGATTTTGAAAACTTCAGAGTTGATTTCGGAAAGAAGTTTGAGGAGATGATGAAAAACTGCTTTGACAGCTGCAAAGGAGAAAGCGGTGCTCCGACGAGCGAAAAAGAGTCTGGCGGTGCCGAAAAAGGAACAGATCGCTCCCTCCAGTCGTCATCTGCTGATCACATGGAGGATCGTGAACCAGTACAAAATACCATCCTACAGCCATCATCAACAGAAACCCGAAGAATCTACGGTCATCCAAGCCGTCCCAGATCAGCTGTTCCCCAGCGTCACAGGGTTGCCAGAGAACCAGGCAGGCCACCGCCGCGACAACTGCTCTCACGAAAAGCACGGGAAAAGTGACTTCCATTGATGTATACAACACAGTGACTGACTGTTTTCCGTGCATTTCGTTCAAACCAATGCTGGATGCCAGTTTTGATGAACTCTTTCTTCGTGTTTCTTCGCGTTTTGCATTTAAAATCATGTGTAATGGGCCGGCGGCCTTCACACAATAAATTGTGTTCAAGTTCTTCTCTCTCTCTCTCTCTCTCTCTCTCTCTC